>JAKVIS010000514.1:0-69942 GCA_033119425.1 Bufotes viridis | reverse complement strand
AAGCACTGCAGCCACCGAACTGAATGTCAGGGTTGGATTTTTGTGATTCTGCAGTCGAGTCCCATTCAATTGAAAGACTGCAGTGCTACCCAGCAATCCTTGGTTGCGCGACTAGTGTCATGGCCAAGGTCGCCGTGTATCACCAGCCCTAAAATTATCGTTATACCAAATAGGTAATGCAAAAATACTCACAATTTAGGTCACAAGACAGCAGAACACTATTAAACAGAACTATGTTCGAAAAAATTCCCGAATAGTCTATGTTTTTACGGCAGCCACATACAATACCCCGCACTCTGCTGAAAGTCTGACATGGTAGTTACAGGGACTTGCTATCATTATATTTTGGGACGTGCAGAAAGCAGAAAACTACAAATTGACAGTCTCAAGAGTTAAGAGTGCGGCAGTCCTCTTTGCTCAGTGGGAGGCCTAGTTACTAAACCCAAACCGGTACCAGACGGATATGTCAAAATAAAGGTAGAAGTAGAGGTGTATATAGAATGGCCTGAAAAGCTGAATACTTTCCTCACCAAGCTGAGCTTCTTTGAGGTGGATGTAGGAAGAGCGGTTCCTTGGGAGGCAAACAAAAAATTCAAAGGTCCCTCAACATAAAATGTTTTAGAATTACATGTACGGATAAGGAAAAAGAAAAAGAAACTTTCAAACACCCCTTCTCCTTTACTCATTTAAAGGGGCATTCCAATTTTATGAAGTGATGGAATATCCCTCGTGTATGCCCTCGATCTTTAATCAATGGGGGCCTGACCTCTAGGAGAATGAAGGAGCTACAGTGCAGATTCAGCGCTGCTCCTGGAAGAGATCCGCAGCCAGCCTCTTCACTTGACTGGAGTTCTGCTGACTCCCTTCATACGCTGCATCAGTGAAGGTCATCCTCCCGCCACTAGGGATATGCCATCCCTTTATAAAATGGCAATACCCATTTAAAGGGCCACCTACGGTACTAATGGTTCCTTGGTTCCTTCTAAATGCGGTCCAATATCCCATCATCTACAACTAGACTACAACAAGCTGAATAAGAAACCTATTTACCGTAAATCACAAACTAATGTTACTTATTAATAGAAACAGCAATGATATTTTAATCCAGCTTTTCATTTTTTTTTTGTATATTAGACATGCGCACAACTAACATTTTCTCACATCTAGGGGTTGTCCAGGATTGGAAAAAGAGGGCTGATTTCTTCCAAAAACAGCACCACCCCGTCTTCAGGCTGCATGCGGTATTGCACATTAGCCCCATTGGCTCCAATGTAGCTGAGCTGCAATACCGGACACCACCCATGGACAGTGGCGGTGATGTTTTTGAAGGAAAGCAGAAGGTTTTCCAACCCTTTAACTGGACTTCAAATAAATCAGTCAATATCACAATTAGGCCTCATGCACACGACCGTATGTGTTTTGAGGTCCGCAAATTGTGGATCCGCAAATAGAAACGGATGACGTTCCGTATGGCAGCAGTTTTTTTGCGGATCCGTTATTTTTGCGGATCCATTGTAATAATGTCTATTCCTGTCCGCAAACTAGAAAAAATAGGACATGCTCTATTTTTTTGCGGAACGGAAAAACGGAGATACGGAATGCACACGTACCTTCCGTTTTTTTTGCAGACCCATTGAAATGAATGGTTCCGCATATGGTCCGCAAAAAAAAAAAAACGGAACGGACACGGAAAGAAAATACGTTCGTGTGCATGAGACCTTATTGATATTGTTTTTCTCCTTTCCTTTTTTTTTTAAACCCCAGCAAATGTGCCCGATGGAGCCCCTATCACCCATCAATGAAGAAAAGCCTCTCGGAAGAGTATTTAGCTTTTAGGTACAGATGCTGGGCTGATTATACAATTTTTAAATCAATGAACTCATCTCATACTGCCCACACAATTTCCCGGGAGTCTCGGCAGCCGAGCGACAATGGCCGGTGCTAGCAGCGAGCTTTCTACAGTGCACAAATGTAGTTAACCGCACTGAGAAGATAGATTCACTTCCAATCAGTCTGCTCCGATCTGATTTTATTTCCGGTTAGCCATTTTCCTAATAATTATTTCTGCAGTGTGGCAGAATGGGCAAGTGCCTGAGATGACAGCGGTTGATTACAAGTAGTACTTATGATGGGAATTATTCTTCCCACGAGACACAATTAACCTTTCCTTGGTCTGCGAGGTTTTTTTTTTCCGTGTACACCCCCCGCCGCAGTCCCCACAGTTGATTACCTCATGTTATTCTCATACTTCTCCTGTCAGTAATATGGAGAGACAGAAAAGCTTACAAAAGTGGAAAAGGGCAACTAAAAATAGTGCGCCTTAGACACGCGGCTAGATTAATGGAGCTTTATAAACTGAAAAACATAAGAATGCTGCAGCCGCTCCATCTCTACAGACAGAGTGTTCTGCTGAAATCCTCTCTAAACCTTAAAAACAGCTCCAGACTAGAAGATGTCTTGACTGACCTCCAAAGGAACATTCCTGAGATACTCGGACTCCAGCCAAGTAAAGGTAGAACATCCCCAGACATCACCTCTCTATACTAAATGCTGCCCCAATAAAACTACTGAAGCCCCTACAGCCAGCGGGTTCTTGACATATTAAACCGCAATCGGTGGTTTTGCTCCAACTTCACTCAAAAAAGGGGTGACAGTGAGAAGAGGCAGGTCATGGGCGGAAGCTTTGCGGCCTGGCTCTTTCACCAACCTATGTGCCAGAAGTTCTCAGCTCTTGGCTGAAATAGAGTTCTGCTCTGGCCATGGAGAGCAGAAGATGCGACAAATTTACAACTGTCTTAAAGGGAACCCGTCATCAACTTTATGCTGCCCATACTAAACAGCAGCATAAAGTAGAGACAGGTGAGTTGATGTCAGTCTTTTAAAAGTTAAAAGTAAGTGGTTGCCGAGAACCAACATCACAATCATTGCAGACTGGGCCTGGAAAAGAGTCCCGGCTACCTGAGAAGAGTCCTGGTTATTGATGAAGTCCTGCTCTCCTGCCCACCTGCTGATGACTGACAGTCTTCTACATACCGTATTTTTCGCCATATAAGACGCACTTTTTTCCCCCCCAAAAGTGGGGGGAAAATGGCAGTGCGTCTTATATGGCGAATACTACCATTTTCCTATAGCTGAAGCCGATACATCGCACAGCCTGCGATGTATCAGCATGGAAGGAGGAGGGGGCGGAGCCTGGCAACACGCGGCGGGCGGCCCGCCGCTCACAGCGTGACTGCTTGTATAACATTTAAAATCTTTAATTATGTCCCCTTATTTCCTAAAAGCCCAGGACAGTAGCGCTCTGCTAACCTGCTATAACGATCCTCTAGCAGGCAGAGCGGTGCGGCGGCTAGGTGTGTAACGTCCTCACTGACGCCATCTGCCTGCTCCTCCTGCTTCATTCATAAAGTGAAAGGAGCAGGCAGATGACGCCAGTGAGGACGTTACACACCAGCCTGCCGCCGCACCGCTCTGCCTGCTAGAGGATCGTTATAGCAGGTTAGCAGAGCGCTACTGTCCTGGGCTTTTAGGAAATAAGGGGACATAATTAAAGATTTTAAATGTTATACAAGCAGTCACGCTGTTAGTGGCGAGCCGCCCGCCATGTGTTGCCAGGCTCCGCCCCTAAGCAGCCATGGGCCAGATGTTTTAGAAAAGGGGCACCTGTGGATGACACTGTAATTGGGGTGATCTGTGGATGACACATATAGCATAAGATGCTATATATGTGTCATCCACAGATCCAATCCATTACAGTGTCATTCATAAATGCCCTCATCACAGTGCTATCCACAGATCCCCCATCACAGTGCTATCCACAGATCCCCCATCACAGTGCTATCCACAGATCCCCCATCACAGTGCTATCCACAGATCCCCCATCACAGTGCTATCCACAGATCCCCCATCACAGTGCTATCCACAGATCCCCCATCACAGTGCTATCCACAGATCCCCCCATCACAGTGCTATCCACATCTCCCCCACATAACAGTGCCATCCACAGATCCCCCCCATAATACTGTCATGCACAGACCACCATTACTTCAAAAGCACACCTTTTGGTTAAAAATATTTTTTTTCTTATTTTTCTCCTCAAAAACCCAGGTGCGTCTTATAGGCCGGTGCGTCTTATAGGGCGAAAAATACGGTAGTTTTCTCCCTTTCTCTCTAGGAGAGAACTGCCAATCATCAGCAGATGGGTGAGGGCAGGAGATTCTGAATAACCATGACTCTTCTCAGGTAGACTTGACTCTTTTGAAGGCCTGAGCTGCAATGATTATGATGCTGGTTCTCAGCAACCACTTACTTTTACCTCATGAGTGGCACACCGCTGAAATCGGCATTTCTGTCACTATTTTATGCTGCCCTCAGTGAGGTCAGCATAAAGTTGATGACAGGTTCCCTTTAACTAATATGTCGCGTCTTCCAGTGAGGTTTTTACTAAGGCTGACTTGTGAAATGCCAGTCTTTAGGAAATGACTCCAATCATGTCTATGGGATTTCAACAGCATTGCAATGGCCAAAAGCGAATAAAAATTAATACGTGCGGTTTTCTTCCAAGTTTGATGGCGAGCTCCACTGGAACGACCTGCTGTTGGCTTTATTTGCAGATATTTGCGGTGTGTCCAGTGTGCCTATAGGGGACCTGTAAAATGTTACGTGGGCCTTTAATTTATATGTCATTTTGTGACCTGGGGGACCATGAAGAATGAGGAAGGCTATGTTGAGTGGCTCGGGCCCACTCTGGTTAACTGCTCATTTGTATATGGATTAAAAGAACTTTTTCTCCAGAATGAAGCAACAGATTGCTAAGTGAAAAGTATCATTATATTGAGTTGATCTAGCCCTACAATGCATTGTGCCTGGTTTATAGTGAACTTCCTGGTGACAAATTCCCTGTAAGCAAACTATAAAGGTAGTTTATAAAAGCAAGTTGACTGCCACTACTTCCTCACACTGGAAGTTTAATAGTCCTAACCTTACACTATATAGTAATGGAGGGCATAAGCCTATACTATATAGTGTGTTAAAGGGAGGCTCATTACGTCGCAACCTGCTATTGGCCTCGTCAGGAACAAGCGGAGTAAGTATGACCAGTATGAGGGGCCCGGGCATTTTGTGGGGCATTATAGGGATTGGATAACCCCTTTAAGACTATATAGATTATAAGTATGAAAGATTAATTTTAGCAATCATTACTATTATTCTATTTTACTTTTTTGCTTAAAGTTGTTGTCTGGCTTAGAAAACAAATTATCAAACACTAACAATGAGTCCATGCGTTTCATGGCCAGTCCACTGATTTAAAGAGCCTCTGTCAGCATGATCAATCTATTAAACCAGGGCTCACCATGCTGATTATAACATACCTTTCTTTTGCCTGTATGTTAAACAGCTACAGAGATATCTGTGTTTTTATTCATATTCAAATGGACATGTTGGAGCACCAAGGGGTGGGGCTGAATCCTTGGAGCACTGCCTGTGCTCTGCACACTCCGTCCTGCCCTTGATTTAAAGTGCTAGAAATCAGCATGCTAAAGGCATAGCTGTGTTCTAGAGCTGTCTCATAGCATGTACATATCACATATGCTACTAACTATAGCCTTACAATATTGAGAATAGAGGTTTTCTATGCTTAGAAAGTTAATACATACTACTGGTTTATTCACTGGCACAATATATGATTATAAAGAAACAAGTCATTCGTATTAGCTTTTTAAGTATAGAAAACCACTCTTCTCAATACAATAACGTTGTAACCTGGAGGAAAGTGGTCAGCCATGCATGTAGATGTCTCAGGTTCAAATCCCAGGAGAGATTTGCAAATTTTTTTCTTCTTCAGTTATTTTATTTTTATCTCTCCCTCATTTAACTCATAATAAAAGGATTAGAGAGCTAATACATATTATTTGTGTCTTTATAATAATATTTAGCTCCTGTGAATAAACCAGAAATATGTAAAAGGGTTTCTAAGCATAGACAACCTCTATTCTTAATATAGTAAGACTATAGTAAGTAGCGTATATGATATGTAAATGCTAGGCCACAGCTCTTCAATCTGTATACTGATGTCTAGCCCAGTCAATCAAAGGGAAGGGGTAGTGTGCAGAGAACAAGGTTGTTGCAAGAGCAGTGCTCCAAGGATTCGGCCCCTCCCCTTGGTGCTCCATATGTTCATTTGCACATGAATAAAAACGCAGATAACTCTGCAGCTGTTTAATATACAGACAAAAGAAAGGTGTCGTTTTAATCAGCATGATCAACCCTACCATGCAGTATTCCTGGTTTAATAAAGTTGATCATGCTGATGGATCGCCCTCACTGCATGAAAGATCCTTACCCTTCAGCCACCAAGCCCCTCCCTCAAAATGCTGATTGCCTGGGTCAGACATTTTGTCCTGGCACAGACTGTGGGCTGTACTGCCCATGCGCATATATGTAATTGCATGGAAATTCTGAAAGAAGACAGGGCCAGGAAAGATGAAGTATCTAAGTATCTAATGCCTGGCCCAGTAAATCAACATATGGAGGGAGGGGTTGGCTGCTGGAGGAGGGGATCTTTCTTATATTGAGGGCAGCAGCAATGCCCTCTGTGTAGGGATTTACTAATATGCACAATTATCAAAAGTGTTATTTCGGCATAAAGGAACGGCGTAGTTTTTCCACCAGGATCACAGACTGCCTCAGATGAGCCTAATTTATGATGAAGTGCATGCATCGTCATAATTTAGGTTGAACCTTGGCAGCAATAGTGGAAACGCCGGTCTTTGTAAATGGGCCCCAGTGTGCTAATTTGAAATCTACTCTAGTCCCTAACTGTAGTAGCTTTCAGGCATCATGGAAACAGGCTAAAATGTTACTGAATTTTCTGCGGCCAATGGGTATGACCTCCGCCTCTCCTCAGTGATGAAGATGGAATAAAAAACACGAGTGTGACAAAATACTTGGCATTTAAAAAAATTTATAAATAGGGTCTTGCACTTTTTTTTTTTTTACACCAAGAACACGTGTAGCGATCTTAGCAACGGACTGCCAGTGCGCTCTTTAAGGGGTTGTCCCATGAAAAATAGTCTACAGTTTTCCAACCAGCACCTGGATCTGAATTCTTTTGCAATTGCATGTAATTAAAAATTTTGTGTAGCCACTGAGTTATTCAATAAAATGTATCTGTATAGCGCCACCTGCTGTTTGTTTTTTTCTTATTTCTTTGACCTGCTCACTGGCCGCACATGCTCAGTTTCTTCCTTGAACTGCCTCAAGAGCTGTGATAGGGAGAGCAGAGACACGCCCCCTTAGCTGAAGCAGAGAAGACACTCCCCTTGCGTTATCAGCTTGATATAAATCTAGCAGAGCAATGAATGGAAATACCTCAGGATCCATGTGAGGTACAGGGCTGGTTCTAGCTGTGTTAGAAAGAGATTGTCATGTACTGTATGATGTCTGCTTACATTAATAATGGGATAACCCCTTCAAGGTTAAATAGGTTCATTGCAGACAATGGGGGCATATTGCTAGGATATGCCCCCATTGTGTTATAGGTGCGGGTCCCACCACTGGGACCCGCACCTATATCGAGAATGGAGCCCCGAAAATGCTGGAGGGCGTACTCCGTTTATTTTCTATGGGGCCGCCGAAAATAGCTGAGTGCTGGCCCTTAGAAGTCAATGGGAGCGGTGGCTGGTCATGCGCAGTGAGTTCCCATTTTATGGGGAGCGCTCTTGGTGGTGGCCAAACCGGAATCCTCCAGCCACCACCTTGTGGGGCACCGTTCCAGATATAGGTGCGGGTCCCAGCATCTATAAAACAATGGGGGCATATCCTAGCGATATGCCCCCATTGTCTGTGATGAGACAACCCCTTTACCTAAACTATTTGTCGCTGCCCCTAATGACAGACTCCCTTTAATTTGGAACTGTATAAAGGCTCATTTCCTCTGCATGGGATCTGAACACTTGTTTCGATCCGCTTATCAGCATGGGACCCTTTGAACAAAAGGCGACAACCTCTTTAAATGTAGAAATAACCTTTAAAGCCATGAGTGAATAAAGTAAGAATACACAGTAAAGGTATTTTACAGTCAACTGCGGCTCGCAGAGCTTGGCTTGGCACCTCGATAGAACAGATATGTCTCCGGCACAGCTCAGCAGCACCTTTCTCAACCTTGGCATTTCCAATCACCTTTATTGAACAAAGCTAATGAGGCTGTGAAACCAGTGTCTCGGAAGTTCGTGTCACAATATTAGTGAGGATATGATTTCTTAAACTTCTGCTCTTTGATGAAACACCTCTGCAATGCCAGCGTGTCATCCTATCCTACAATTTCACACATCAGCTGCCCTGGTATCTTTCCCCTGGAGACCAGTTTCACGTTGCACTAATGAGTCAACACCTGTTAGAGTGGAGAAATCTGAACCTTGTTAGCGAGTGGGCGCTCTCCGGAGAGTGCAGAATGAGCATTGTCATACTTACCTCTAACATGTCTGTACTCAGAACCCTGGCCGCAGCTGCGACAAAGTCTCCTATCAGCATTGTGTATCCAGGCAAGCCGAGGAAGAAGAAGCTGGAGGAGCAGTGCTTTATGATTGTATTCACGATGTCCTGCAGAAAGAAGAGCAAACCACTGAATCTCCTGGGCACGCATCACATTTTACAGCTAAAAACACATTTAGGCTACGTGCACTCAACCGTATGTGTTTTGCAGTCCGCAAATTGGGGATCCGCAAAAAAAATAGATGACGTTCTGTATGGCATCTGCTTTTTTTTTGCGGATCCATTGTAATACTTGTCCGTAAACTAGAAAAAAATAAGACATGCTCTATTTTTTATTTTTTTTGCGGGGCTACGGAACGGACATACTGGTGCAGACAGCACATGGTGTGCTGTCCGCATTTTTTGCGGACCCGTTGAAATGAATGGGTCCGCATCCTATCAGCAAAAAAAAAAAACGAACGGACAAGGTAACAAAATACGGTCGTGGGCATGAGGCCTTAAAGGGGAGGTCCATGATTACTAAAACATTGGGGGCCACTTAAGACAGGTGAAGCACCTGTTTTTCGCATAGACTCTGTTTTGCGACATTTTAAAGCCTGTTCAGCAATATTTTTCCATGAGAGGGTTTTTCACCGTGCTTGCAACATAGGAGTGGCAAGGGATTTGGCGGGTAGGGGGGGGGGGTTATAAATGCCCGACACATTTCCTATTTTTTAGGTGTAAATGTTGGCGAAAACCTACTCCGGTCAGCAGCTGGAGCACTTTTTACACCAGGCACATGGACTACACAGAGGCGCCAAATTTATGATGAAGTGTGAGCTTCGTCATTAATTAGGCGCATCTTTCGGCAGCGAAGGGGGGAATCAAAGACCAACGTAAAATGCTGCTCTTTGTAAATGACGCCCGTTTTCTTTTGGAGGAATGGCACCACACCTCTCCACAGGTCTTACAAGACTTACTGGGGGAGATTTATCAAAACTGGAGAAAATTTGTTTAGTTGCCCATAGCAACCAATCCGATTCCACGTTAAATTTTTGACAGCTCCTTTTGAAAATTAACTGTGGAATCTGATTGGTTGCCATTGACAGCTAAGATAATTTTCCTTTATCTTTACTCCACACTGACCCAGATTTACTAATCCTAAAGATGGCGTAAACTTAAGGGCAGTCATTTAGCGCTTTTTTTTTAGAGTGCGATTAGATCGGCGTAGTGGATTTGTCTGTCAGTATTTGGTATTTAGAAGGAGTCGCACAGCAGGTGAAGAATTAGGCGATGTATTTTCGTATTTCAGGGCGCAGGTGAATCGTGTGCAATTTCGGTTCACGGATTAGGTGCAAAAGTGCAGCGAAAAAGTTGCATACTAGAGTAAATAGTCGCAAATTACATTTTAAAGGTCGTGCATTAGATTTTAAATATTGCATAGTAGATATAAAAGGTCACGACCATATACATATGTTTGTGAAAAGGCACACGTCTACACCACGATGCGACTATTTTAACCAAATTGTCACATGGCCCAACACAAAGAAGGCGAACAGAACTATGGAGTAAAAATGTGAATGTTTTGCCGCCTAATATGTGAATAAAAAAGGTGCACCTACATAAACAGGCCCAAAAAAGGAAAAAATCCAACGCCACCAAAAAAAAAAAGAGAGAAAATTGTCAAACGAGGAGCAAATGTCTCCAAAACAGGCGCACTTTCATTAGTAAATGCGCCTAAAGAAATTAGACACGTCAGAAAAAAGTGTAGAAACCTTAGATGCGTCAATTCACACCACTTTTTAGACGGTTTTTGTTTTCCGCAGACATATTAGTAAATGTGCCTCACTTTTTACAGGTAATTCATATGTGTACATATAAGTGACATCTAAGGCTACTTACGTGTGTTTAGTGCGGATCCGTCATGGATCTGCACTAACGCATCCGTTCAGAACGGATCCGTTTGTATTATCTTTAACATAGCCAGTGAAAACGGTGTGTCAGTGAAAACTGATCCGTCCCCATTGACTTACATTGTGTGTCAGGACGGATCCGTGTGCAGCGTTTTGGTGTCCACCTCCATTCCACTTTGGAGCCAAACTGATACATTCTGAGCGGATCCTTATCCATTCATGTTATAAGGGCAAAACTGATCCATTTTGGACCACTTGTGAGATTCCTGAATGGATCTCACAAACGGAAACCAAAAACGCCAGTGTGAAAGTAGCCTAACACGTCAGTTATCTCTTTAGGGACCATGTGGCATTTTGCCTTCATTGACGCACAGACAATCACAACTAAGGGCTCTTTCACACTTGTGTATTTCTTTTCCGGCATAGAGATCCGTCGTTGGGGCTTTATCTTGGAAAAATCCTGATCAGTTTTATCCCCATGCATTCTGAATGGAGAGAAATCCGTTCAGGATGCATCAGGATGTCTTCAGTTCATTCTGGAGCGCTCCGGGAGCCGCACGGACTGTAAGTATACCGCTCCCCGCTCCCCACTACTACTATGGCAACCAGGACTTTAATAGCATCCTGGCTGCCATAGTAACACTTAAAGCATTTTGAAGACTGATCAGTCTTCAAATGCTTTCAGGTCACTTGCGTTGTTACGGATCCGGCGGGCATTTCCAGTGACAGAAGTGCAAGCCGGATCCACACAACGCAAGTGTGAAAGAGGCCTTAGGCTACTTTCACACTTGCGTTTTGGGCCGGACAGTCATGGATCAGCAAAAACGGATCCGTTACAATAATACAACTGCACGCATCCGTCATTATCTGTAACATAGCCAAGACCTATCCGTCATGATCTCCACTGAACGTCAATGGGAGATGGATCCGTTATCTATTGTGCCAGATTGTGTCAGAGAAAACGGATCCGTCCTGGCACACAATGCAAGTCAATGGGGACGGATCCGTTTTCTCTGACACAATCTGGCACAGTTTTGCTCAGTTTTGTCAAGCGAACAGCAAAACGCTGCAGGCAGTGTTTTGGTGTCCGCCTCCAGGGCGGAATGGTGACAGAACGGAGGCAAACTGATGCGTTCTGAGCGGATCCTTTTCCATTCAGAATGCATTAGGGCAAAACTGATCCGTTTTGGACCGCTTGTGAGAGCCCATGACGGATCTCACAAACGGAAAGCCAAAACGCGAGCGTGAAAGAGATTGAAATAAAAAATGTTCTGTGTTGTTTTTTGTCATGACCTGTATAAGTCGCCACGCCATATCTACATCTTCCTCTTTACAACGAGTGTGCGGAAATATCATTTCTGACATCCCAACAGATTGTGTTCCCCCTGGACAAACAAGCTGCCCTAATGCTACCTTCGGGTTAATGTGTAAACTGGTTGTAATCACTTCCTTTGATACATTTTTATGTCAATATCAGTCCGAGTAAACACTCTGAGAGTGAGCAGATGGATGCTGGGCCTCATAAAAAGTGTGCCGAGGCGCACTGCCACAGGAACAAAAGGCCCACCTTTTCCATAATTAAGGGGCTGATTAAAGCCGAGGGTTCCCCACAACACACCTGTAATTACTGACACAGCTAGGTATTGTGCCGAGCCCTTGTCTGCGGATTTCAGGCAGAAACCTATACAGCAGCAGATGGGAGCGCGTTTCTGTTGACATATGCTACAATAAAAGGGGGAGAAGAAACCTGGCTCGAAGAGGTGACAGAATGTAGCATATCTGAAGATTAATAACTCAAACAGCTCTGCTGTGTCTGCCTTACATCCATCTGGTGCACTTGGAAATAAAAGTGGTGCATTAGAACCCATCTAGTTAATGTAACTATCCCAAAAGGCACTGCTGTAGTACTACATTTTCAGAAATATAATGAATTCAATGAAAACACGGTCAGATCTTTTCTATGTAGGAGTCTGCTGTTCTTTACTCAGTTTACTAGAAAAAGAGAATGCATTTTCGTAAGCTGTAAGGATGGTATGGTGCCAATTAATGCCCATTGAACAAGGCAGGGACTACCTGGCAATCTCGGCCACGACACACAACCGAGCACAGCTGTGTAGTGGTGCAGCCTTAGGCCCCTTGCAGACGAGCGTGAGCGGATTAGGTCCGGATGCGTTGCAGATGCCATCAGTGAAAACTGCGTGATTTCGCAAGCAAGTACATTCAGTTTTGTTTGCGATTGCGTTCAGATGTTCAGTTTTTATAGCGCGGGTGCAACGCGATTTATTGCGTTTTGCAGGCGCGTGATAAAAAAAAACGGAATGTTTACAAACAACATCTCTTAGCTTGCTTGCGGATGCGATTTTCACGCAGCCCTTATCACTTCTATGGGGCCAGCGTTGCGTGAAAATCGCAGAATATAGAACATGCTGCGATTTTCACGCAGCGCAAAAGTGAAGCGTGAAAAACATCGCTCATGTACACAGACCCATTGAAATGAATGGGTCTGGATTCCGTGCGGGCGCAATGCGTTCGCATCACGCATTGCACCCGCGTGGAATACTCGCTCGTGTGAAAGGGGCCTTAATGGTGTTTTTGGAGTGCGAATCTCAAGCTGCCACAACCAAAACACCAGAATCGGAGAAAAATCCAGAATGGTTGAATTTTTTTTGTGACTCTGGAGTTGGGGAAACTCATTAGACGCGCTGCGAACCCATGAATGAGTGAAACACTCGTTTGTAGTGTAATTCGATAGTTTGCCGGTAGCAGATCGTACTTTGTAATCAGCCTCTGCTGCCGGCAAACGGGTCTGTATGGGGACAAGCAATGGCATTAGAGACCACTCCTCCCCATACTGTGGAGGGGATCTCTGCATGTAAATGCAGCGGTCATCTCCACTAACGAGCAGGCGATTGTCGGGTATCTTTGCTTGTTTCCTGTACATCCCCTTGCTCCATCCAGCCCGCCACCTCCACTGAGATGTCACGATCCTCCTTCAGCTCCGGCCAGCTCAACGCCTGCGCACTAAGTATGGTGAGCCCAATGCCTACCACAGCGCAGACAGTTGATTTCGGCAAAAGACAATGCTCAGCAGCCAGCCAGAGCTGAAGGAGGATTGTGACGTCGCAGTGGAGGGGGTGGGCTGAATTGAGCAAGGGGTGGTACAGGGAACAATTCAAAAGGAGAGCTTGGGCTCCAGCAGAAGACGTGCCCGGGCTCCTATACAGTAATGCACGCCCCACTGGGCACCTTGAGACTGCATTTGCATATGAATAAAAGCTAATTTTCTGCACTTTGGAAATACACAGAATACTAACACAGGTATGTTTTACATTGTGTTAGGCAGCACCATGTAACCCTGGACTGGGTTACATATAGTGCGATTTGCTGCCAAATTCCCTTTAAATGCATTTTCCATAAGCCACCACTAGAGGGTGGTCAGTGCAATAAAAACAATGGCAACTGTATATATTTCTATGCAGTGAGCTCCCCCTAGTGGTGGCTGAAGGCAGCCAGTTCTATAACTTACTGTCTGAGGGGGAGCAGGAGATTTATCTATGGATTATGCCACGTGTCTGGTGTAAATACATTGAGAAACACAGCGTTCAGAATGAGTGTCATATAATAAGGCACCTGTTCCACTTTTTTTTTTTTTTTTTAATAAAAATGTAAAATTCATCAGATATCTGGGGAGTCGCACTTTGCATTCCACGTTGTCTGGGAATGATTTAGGCATGCATAAGGGAAAAACTGGGTGGGCAGGTCAGTACCAACATTTGCTATTGGACCCTATGAGATCTACGCACACCCCTGATCACAACTGTATCTTTATGATGAGCTGAGCTCTTCGGGACATCACGATACACCACGGTACTTCATTACTGCTGCAGATTTTGTACATCTTGTAGAATTCATGCCGCAAAACAATGGGTTTTATCCCAACATTAAACTGTCGACCTATGACCTTATTGTAATATGTAAGTAGCTAATAAATTCCTAAAACATAAGGAATTAAGCGGGGGACTTATCAATGTTTTTTTAAAGTAGTGAGGGCTTAACGTGAAGTGGCGGGCACTGCCATGGCCCACCAAATTTACTACAATCTACACCCGAAACTGGCGTAAAATCTACAGCACCCAGATTTCAATTTGCATCTTAGGCTACTTTAACATCTGTGCTTTTCCTTTCTGGAATGAGATCCGTCATAGGATCTTAACACTAGCGGAAAACTCCTCAGCAGTTTTGTCCCCATTCATTGTCAAAGGTGACAAAACTGAACTGAACAGAATGGAGTTCACCAGAATGCATTCTGTTTTGTTCGGTTGCGTTTTCATGCCAGACAGAAAAAACGCTGCAAGCAGTGTTTTTGAGTGCGTCCTGGGATGCGGCGCAAGACGGATCCGGTACGACACATAACCTAAGTCAAGGGTGCCAAATCAGTTTTCTCGAACACAAAAGAAAACGGATCCGTACCCATTGAGCTACAATGGTTTTAGAGACAGATCCGTCTTGGCTATTTTAGAAATAATACAACCGGATCCGTTCTGAACAGATGCAGCAGGACGTATTATGCCAACAGAAGTGTTTTTGCTGACCCATGACGGATCCAGCAAAAATGCAGATGTGAAAGTAGCCCTACTTTTTTTTATATATATTATTGGTCTAGACAATGCTTCCTCATAATGTGGCCAAGTTTAAATCTATCACTGCCAAACCAATGAGTAGACCAGGAGAAGGAAAAAGAAAAAGAATAAAAACTTTGTGCGGTGCTCTTCACGGTGGGCAGCAAACAGATGCAGGTTTTCAGATTTAAACTTTATTGGATGGCAGAATAACCCGCTTCGGGCCCGGACAGGCTCCTTCATCAGGTTCACGTTAATCCAATCCAAAACCAAATGAGCACACAGATTCAAGAACATAAATGAAAAATAAAATAAAAAATACACTAAACCTAGAGCAAATAAAAAGTCGAGACAAAAAAAAAACAAAGCAAAATTTGATTTAAAAAGTTTACATACTAAAGGGTATCCTCAGCGAGTTATTATTTCGTGTTTTATGGCGCTATGGGAAGAAAAGCTTTTAATGGCTCTGTAAGAATTTAAACACTAAGTACACGAAGCGTTTATCTGTAGGCTTGTAAAGAAAAGGAAAGGGGGGGGACACAGGGCTGAAATCACGTCATGCAAACAGATGTGTTACTTTCCAGAATGCAAAGTGAAGATCTTTAAACACAAGCTGCACTGAAAAGCGTGCTGCCTAGTAAATGAATCACCTTAATTGAAAGCCACTGTATGTACACAGCGCTTGGGAAAACATAGCCAATGAGGAGGAAACATATGGCGGTGGCAATAGAAATTGGTTTACTCATTTGGAGCGCCGTTGTTTCTGCAGCACTTTCATAATTGACCTTTAGAGCGATAAATGTGTAAAATAATTTTGTTTATTATTGGCTCCAAAGCTTTCGGCAATTACACGGAATGAAATGGTACGACGGAGGAAGGGTGCGTTCTGCAAGCATCTCCATTGTTGACATAATTGCACATCTATAATTTGGTGCTTGTGTTGTTATGGAAAGGTATTAAAGAGGAGGGGGAAAGAATAGAGCCATTATGAGCCATTTCCAATCTAAAATGAAAATTCTGCCGAGGCAGAAATGGGGAAGGGCCCCTAGGTGTGCCAAGCTTAAAATGATTACCACCGGGTGAACGGCAGCGGCTTTAACCCCGTCAGTGCTGCACAGCTGTAAGATGCCATTCAAGAGAGGTTAAGAGACCTCCGTGGTGATGGCGGATTAAACGCAGCGGTTACAGCGCGGACTGAATTAAAACCAGCAGCGTACGGGCACAGGGCAACCAAAGGTGCGCACACTAATAAAATCTGGTGAGTAAAAGGTCAACGGAAAATAAATATTCACGAGCAGGACTATTTTTAACTTGACATTTTTGCCAAGGGGGAAAAATGATTACTGCAGTGTAACCAAATACCTCTTTAATCTGTTTGTCAGAGCCATTGCAGACTGTTCCTTTTTTAATTAGAAATATGGAAAAGGTATTTAACGAAGAAAACACAAAAGCCCCGCGAGGTTAATAGAGGTTGCTTCTTTACTGCGATACCGTCACGGACGTTCCCGCGACAGGTGGCAGGAGATCGGTGAGACTGGCAACACGTGGTTTGATCTGACATGTTTTCTGTTTGGATCAAATGACGTCTGTGTGGTTTCTGGTGCTTGCCACACCTTCTTTCGCCAGCTGTGGCTATTAGGGTCATTTAACCTTCTCTATTTATAGTTGCTTCTCCCACAATGCTATGCGGTTTATAGCTTTCTTTTTGGACCTTTGGATAGATTGTGGTTGGATCTCGGCTGAGTTTCTGGTGCTTCCATTGCTCCTTTGAAGTTAGGTCTTTCCTTTTCCTTTTGTATTTTTTTGGGGTTCTGTGTGTTGCATTTCCCTATTGTTTGTATAAGGCCTGTAAGAGACTCCTGTTCGTCCTTCCTTTTGGAGGAACAGGTAGTCTCGTCCCTGCCATTAGTACCAGGGCCCTATAGGACTTGTAGGACTCTAGGCATTCCTGCGTATAAACTCCCCTACCTTTGGGGTCGGTTCATACTGGTAGTCAGTCAGGATTTTGGTTAGGGTTTTCACTAGGAGGTGTCCATTTCCCTAGTTCTCAGGCCTGCTTCCCTCTTCCCCATTTCCGTCCTATGCCCGGTGTGGTGTTTCCCTCCCACAACGAAGCATGACAGATACTGACAACTTTAGGAAAATCACACTTATCTGCTCCCCGCTGCTCCATTCAAGCACCTTTGCCATGTTCGGCAATCTTCTGGCCAGGATACCACGCGGGCACATGCGGCACTTCCACCAATAACTGACCTCGGTGGCGACATGTGCCCAAGCAGCACATCATCCAGCAGAGATGTGCCACTCTAGGCTACATTCACACAACTGTATCCGTTTTGCAGGTCGCAAATCATGGATTCGTAAAATGAGGATGTGGTCAGTGTTCATCCCACACTTTGTAAAATAGGATATATTCCATATTTGTGGCACGGCCGCATGGATGCGGACAGCACAGAGATGATATCCATGTGCTGTCCGTATAAATGAGTCCACGTGCGATCTGCAAAATATGTGGGTGGGACGAGGACGGAAAATACGGTCTGAGGCTACTGATGCCTTTCTGAGAAACAGGCGTTAAAAACGGTCCCATTCAATTGTATGGGGCAGTCGGCAGTGAAAACTGAACAGATAGGACGTTCTATTTTTACATTTTATTTGGATGAAATTTAAAAGCAGGTAGATTTGACTTAAGATTCATGCACAGGACTGTAGTTTTGGTCTAAATCCAATCCACATTTTTTGCGGGCCGGAAGAGGACCCCTTCATTTCAATAGGGCCGCAAAAGATGCGGACAGCACACCGCGTGCTGTCCGCATCCATATGTCTGTTCTGCGGTCCTGCAAAAATAAAAATAGAAAATGTCCTATTCTTGTACATTTTGCGGACAAGAATAAAGAATAGGCAGTTCTAAAAGAGGGCAAGGGGTACCGATCCGCAAAAACAGCTACAGCTAAGTGCATGAACCCTTAAAGGTACACTTTCATCAACATTTTTTAATCACATATTAAACAGCCTATGTATGAATATACCATATAAAAAAAAAATTCCAGCAAAAAACAGGTGGGTGTTCTTCTGGATATCATTTTTTGAAGTCACTTCATGTATTCTACTTCTGTCCAGGCTCTAACTTCCTTATTTGAATAGAACTTTTTTAGAACAGCATCTTGTTTTACTTTCCTTTCAATCCGAGAGGAAAGGGGCTGAGCGACTTATGGTAATTATAGCATCATAGTTTACATTGATAAGTGCAATGCTCTTCTGTGGGCATCTTCTTCTAGGCCTATCAAGAGAACAATAGAGCTAAGATAGTTTGATCCCAATCTACAACTACAGAGGATTACTCTTCAGATTCGGACATTGGATGACCTATCTACATACTGTAGGGGTCTCATCATTTGTATTGACTGCAGCAGAAGGAGAGTATTTTGTATTTTATTCTCAATGGCATAGCAATACCGAAATAAAAAAACAGCCTAATATAATAAAATAAAATAAAAAAAAACTGTTTTCTATGAATATTGATTTAACCAGTACAAGACCGGGCCCATTAACCTCCCTTCGTAACCAAATGCTTTTTCTATTTTTCTAGTTTATTTTCTGTTTGGCCATGTTGTTGTTTTGTACCTTCTTTCAGTGATATATGGAGCTTTATTTTTATGTAAAATTTTTTTAGCATTTTTTGTAATTACCATATATGAAAGTAAATGTAATAAAACAAAATATTGTCTGTTTTTCTCATTTTTTCATTTGTTATTAACACTACAAAGTTAAACTATTAAAATATTTTTTTGAATGATGTCCCCTTTCCACAATGGTTGTTTTTATATAAGGGATGTATGGGTTGTAGTTTCAGGGCTAGAAGCTGTTGTGTGGCAGCCCTTTTTTAAAATTTTACTTAATTTTATTTTATTATTTTTTTTTACACTTTGTGCCACCAAACAAGACCTTTGGAGAACATATACTTTACATTTTTTTTTTTTTTCATTATTATTGCTGCTTTCTCCTGAAGCTAGGGGCTGACATATTAGCACCAGTTACATAGGGAATACAGCCCTCAGAGAGGTTGTACATCACTGTACAACCTCGTTGCAGAATCCATTTTGGTCTGCCAAGACCCAGCAGCTCATGCAGATGTCGGACTCCCGGCAGTCACTTGATCACTGGGACTGGAACAGGAAGAGGCACTGCCTGTTACTGAACTCAACACACAGCAATGATCGAGGCCAAACGTTACCAGGATGTTTGCCGTCCCCATTAACTATAACGGGGTCCAGTGGAGGTCTGGCCGTTACCCGGCAATTATACCAGGATTCAGCCAGAAAAAACCCGATGCACGCAACGGTTTTTGCCTGGCCAGAACAGCCTGCTGAAAAGCTGTACCGCAAATCTGAAAGAAGTCTTAGAAATGTCTGTGCAGAGATATGCTGACCACTCAGATGTGTACAGTCAACCAGCAGTCAGTGAGCAAGCAATTAAAAAATACCCCTTTATGTTGGAAGCATCCCTTTAACTGTACATCTTACATACACTATCAATTAAGTCCCCTTGTTCAGGTAAAGCGTCATCCTCTGTATCTCCCTTCTTTTCCAGATTTATAATGTTCTACTTAAAAAAGAAAACCTATCAGTTTGGGCAGTGAATAGGGAGCATAGTTATGAGGCTGGGTTTAGCTTCTGTAGTAGTACGATGTGCTTTTACTGCAGTTTTGTGATGCGTATTTGGTCACGCTATTTCCACGCTAAAAATGTGAGTTCATCTCTAACCAACCAATGGCCAACTGCCACACAGCAAAACCGCAGCAAACACATCTTTTGTAGAGCTTTTATTATCAGTAGTGTAAAAATGCTTTTATTCTGCCAGGTTCTGATCCCGCAAGAGTCCAGGAGGCGGAGCTTCACTGTAAAGTGCCCTCTTTGTTGAGTTGCTTCTCAACCCCTCCCCTCTGCTGCAGCTGTCACTCAGGGCAGAGAGCCCTTTACAGATTTGTTGCAGATAATTCTACAACTACCCCATTCATCTGACTAGGGCTTGCAGAAATCCATGCACATGCTGCAGGAAGGACCCCAGGCAGATACATGGAATGGAGTTTTAATCATGGAGATTTCTGCAACAAATTGGCTGCCTATCATAAACTCTCCTGAGACTATGTTCACACTGCGCATTTTCACATGGATTTCCTCCCAGCAGTTTCTATGGCTTGAATCTGGAATCTATGGTGCAGACAAAAACAACTGACTTGTGGCCATACACGAAACAGCCCTGAATGGGGCTTAATCCAGCATGGAAAACTGCAAATCCGCAGCAAAAATGACAAGGGATAGTCCTGGATCTCTTCTGTTGAATCCACGGAAGCATCATTTTTCCGACATGTATTTCTGCCACGGGAACATACCAAGTCACTGGAGGATCCGACAGCTCCACGGACATAAGATCCGATATCTGCAACCACTGTTTTTTTACCTAAATAAAAGTTCCCTTATGATTCGACTAGCCACCAACTCAGTGGGGGTCATTTACAAAGAACGGCTTTTTACGTCTGTCTTCGTTTTCCCTCTGAGTTGCTGGGGAATTTGCCTAATTTATAACATCCCGCAGTCTGTGTACCTGGAGTAAAAACTACCCCAGCCCCCTCTTACATTTTCAGACGTTAAAGATAGTAAATTTGTCACTCCCAAGTGCCGAGGACGGGGTCAAAATAAAGGGTGGCCCACAGAAAAGAAGTCCACCTCCAAAATCTCCAAATCAAACTGCCTAATAGTAAATCTGTCTTAATTGTCTATAGCAACCAATCAGAGCTCGGCTTTCATTTTTTCAGAGCCCCGTAGGAACTGAAAGCTGAGCTCTGATTGGTTTCTATGGGCAATTAAGACTGATTTACTATTAGGCAGTTTGATTTGGAGATATTGGAGGCGGGCTACTTTTTCGTGTTTTTCCTGTATTTTCACGCTGGCATTTAAAAACTTGCAAAATGGGGTCTTGCAACTTTTTTTAGGACACAAATTAGCTAATCGCTTCTCAAAAATGACCCCCAGTATATCAAGTGTCTTAGGAATTAACCAGCAGCTCAGAGCTCTCAATCTGCACACGACACAATAACGTATACATTAGAGCGTTATAGTATAGAATTCTGATCGTTTGAAATTATGCTCGAAAAACAGCCTTTGCTACGATGTAATATTCATGTTTCTCCATGTCTCTGCTTAGATGAATTATTTAAAAAATATCTGTAAAGAAATCCAGGCAAACACATGAAGTGATATTCTGCAGCATCTGCTGCGGACGACCTAATAGCAGTAAACATGCCCGGCTAACCTCTTAGCACAAAGAGGACTATTTAAATGAGGGAAGTATTGCCTATCACCTTACATCTCGACCATATTGAAACATAGCCGTGACATCCAGGCGAAAACCTAATAGCTCTTTGCTGGGACCATCGCCATCTGTTCATAGGACATTCTTCCAGTGTCTTCTTTCAAGGTTTTTACAAAGTGGATTCTTTAAGGATTCTGCAAGAATACCCCCCCCCTCCCCCCTTCTCTGATGTGGAGGAGGCCACTGAGTCAAAAAACTGTATCCACACTATTTAAAGGGGTTGTCCCACAGAAAATATGTAACATTTTTCAAACCAGCACCTGGATTTAAATACTTCTGTATTTGCATATAATTAAACATTTTGTATAGACAATGATTTATGCAACAAACAGTTTCTGTATAGCGCCACCTGCTGTTTGCTCTTTTTCAAAATTCTTTGTCCAGCTCACCGAGATGGAAACACATGCTCAGTTCCATCCTTCAACTACTAGCTGAAGCAGACAGGACATGCCCCCTAAGGCTGAGTTTACATTTCAGTTATTTTCCTCATTATTGTGAACCAAAATCAGATGCTGGTCAAAAACACAGAACAGGTACAAATCTTTCCAGTACACATTGTCTCGGAGTCGGCTTCACTACTGGTTTTGGCTCAAAATAACTGATCGAATAACTGAAGTGTGAACTCAGCCTTAGGCTACTTTCACACTAGCATTAATATTTTCCGATATTAAGATCTGTCATTGGGTCTTAATACCGGAAAAAAACGCTTCTGTTTTGTCCCCATTCATTGTCGGTGGGGACAAAACTGAACTGAACAGAACGCTCCAAAATGCATTACGTTCCGTTCTCATACCGGAGAGCAAACCGCAGCATGGGATGCGGAGCAAGACGGATCAGTCATGACCCACAATGCAAGTCAATGGGGATAGATCCGTTTTCTCTGACACAATGGAGTTCATGACGGATCTGTTTTGGGTATGTTAAAGATAATACAACCGGATCCGTTTATAACGGATGCAGATGGTTGTATTATCAGTAACGGAAGCGTTTTTGCTGAACCCTGCCGGATCCAGTGAAAACGCTGGTGTGAAAGTAGCATAAGCCACCGAATTTAAAGGCTATGCATACCTTGGGGGCAATCATTATTTTTTTTTATTGGTGCATTGTACTCATTACGAGCTAAAAATATTTTTTTTCAATTGATCTTTATTAAAAATATGGAGTCCCTTTCTCAGTACAGAGCTGAGATACTCTACTAGCAGGAACTGGATTTTCTCTCTGCTCCGTCAGGCAGGGAGATGACGGGCTCCTTATCTCTGCTCTCAGACCTTACAAACGCTCATCAAAGCTCAATCCTTACCTTACTGTTAAAAACTTAAATAGGTGTTTATGACCTCTGAGTAATATAGAGATGAGGTTTATTAGATGACGGACACAAAGTGAAAGTAAAAGTAGGATGCACACAGCTAGAAAAACAGTTAATCCTTTGTGACAGAATGGCTCAATATTTTTTAATAAAGACCAATTGAAAAAATGATTTTTAGCCCCAAATAAACAACATGCCCTATGCAGGCTGAACCTGCAGACGTGAGGCCAGGTTGACAAGGTAAAATGGGTTGCATATTTCGTAGTACGCTTCTAAAACAGCTTTCCATATTTTTCAATGGGGAACATACGTCATAGGTTACATGGTCGCTATTTTCAAAAAGTTATATGTCACTTCTTTGAGGCATTTCCAAGCAGATTTTTCCAAAATACACTCTGAAATACGCTTGTTTAATGTTTGGAATGTATTTTGTTGGCATTTATGCAGCTAAAATGCTGCAGAAAAAAAGGAATAAGGCCTGATGCACACGGCCATATTTGTTTTTGCATTTTTGCAGATCCACAAATAACTGATAGCGGCCATGTGCATCCTGCATATTACCTTCCCCAGTATGCTTTAAATGCCTACCCTTGTCCGCAAAGACAAGAAAGAGAAGAATAGGGTATGTTCTATTTTTTTGCGGGTCCACGGAACAGACATAAGGAAATTGAAAGGAATGGGTCAGTTGAAATGAATGGGTCCGCATCCGATCCTCAGAGAATGTGGATCGCATGTGGATCGAAACTATGGTCGTGTTCATGAGGCCTAAAGAAATAAACCAAAACTGAATGGGTCTAACAAAGGAAACAACTATTACTGAATGGGGTTCAACCACGAGCAGGTTCCTGAGGTGTCTGCGTGGAAACTGCGACTAGAATGGACATATCCTTTCTTGGAAGTGTCTGGAAACTACACGTCAATAATTTGCATGAACAGCAGAAAACAGTAGTTGGTTTTAGAGTGGATGCTGTACAGTTTTCGTCATGGAACCCGCGCTGAAATCCATGGCAAAAATCCACGGTGTGAACATAGCTTGATTGTTCTGCATCACTCTATATCTTTCTGTCTATAGGGCAATAAAAAGAGCATGGAGATGTAAACCAGTAACACAGGATAAGGCCACTTTCACATCTGTGTTCTTCATTCAGGTTTTGAAATCCGGCACAGGCTCTCAAAACCGGAAAAAAACGCTTTCGTTTTCTTCCCATTCATTGTCCGTGGGGACAAAACTGAACAAACCGGAATGGAGTGCACCAGAATGCATTCTGTTCCGGCAAGGGAAACTGAACAAGGCAGATGTGGTACCAAAAACCATGTAAGTCAATGGTGCCAGATCCTGTTTTTGCGGTTTCTTCATTTCTAATATAGAACCTGATCCGTTCTGAACGGATGCAGCCGGTTGTATTATTCGAATAAATGCGTTTTGCTGTGGTTTTGAGATCCCCTACTGGGACTACTATACAGTCTTAGCTTACACCCTTTATACTGTTAGTAAATGTGGTGCAGGTCTGGACAGTCTAAGCTTACACCATCTACGCTGTAAGTAAATCTGGTGCAGGTCTGGACAGTCTAAGCTTACAACATCTATACTGTTAGTAAATCTGGTGCAGGTCTGGACAGTCTAATCCTACACCATCTATACTGTTAGTAAACCTGGGGCAGATTTAGATGCCATGGCTAAGCTTACACCATCTACACTGTTAGTAAATCTGGTCCAAGTCTATACAATCTAAACTTACAACATCTATACTGTTAGTAAATCTGGTGCAGGTCTATACAATCTAAACTTACAACATCTATACTGTTAGTAAATCTGGAGCAGATTTAGACGCCATGGCTAAACTTACACCATCTATACTGTTAGTAAATCTGGTGCAGGTCTGGACAGTCTAAGCTTACACCATCTATACTGTTAGTAAATCTGGTGCAGGTCTGGACAGTCTAATCCTACACCATCTACACTTAGTAAATCTGGTGCAGGTCTGGACAGTCTAAGCTTACACCATCTACACTGTTAGTAAATCTGGTGCAGGTCTGGACAGTCTAATCCTACACCATCTACACTTAGTAAATCTGGTGCAGGTCTGGACAGTCTAAGCTTACACCATCTACACTGTTAGTAAATCTGGTGCAGGTCTAGACAGTCTAAGCTTACACCATCTATACTGTTAGTAAATCTGGTGCAGGTCTGGACAGTCTAAGCTTACACCATCTATACTGTTAGTAAATCTGGTGCAGGTCTGGACAGTCTAATCCTACACCATCTACACTTAGTAAATCTGGTGCAGGTCTGGACAGTCTAAGCTTACACCATCTACACTGTTAGTAAATCTGGTGCAGGTCTGGACAGTCTAATCCTACACCATCTACACTTAGTAAATCTGGTGCAGGTCTGGACAGTCTAAGCTTCCACCATCTACACTGTTAGTAAATCTGGTGCAGGTCTGGACAGTCTAAGCTTACACCATCTACACTGTTAGTAAATCTGGTGCAGGTCTGGACAGTCTAAGCTTACACCATCTACGCTGTAAGTAAATCTGGTGCAGGTCTATACAATCTAAGCTTACACCATCTACACTGTTAGTAAATCTGGTGCAGGTCTGGACAGTCTAATCCTACACCATCTACACTTAGTAAATCTGGTGCAGGTCTGGACAGTCTAAGCTTACACCATCTACACTGTTAGTAAATCTGGTGCAGGTCTGGACAGTCTAAACTTACACCATCTACACTGTTAGTAAATCTGGTGCAGGTCTGGACCGTCTAAGCTTACACCATCTACGCTGTAAGTAAATCTGGTGCAGGTCTATACAATCTAAGCTTACAACATCTATACTGTTAGTAAATCTGGTGCAGGTCTGGACAGTCTAATCCTACACCATCTACGCTGTAAGTAAATCTGGTGCAGGTCTATACAATCTAAGCTTACAACATCTACACGGTTAGTAAATCTGGTGCAGGTCTGGACAGTCTAAACTTACACCATCTACGCTGTAAGTAAATCTGGTGCAGGTCTATACAATCTAAGCTTACACCATCTACACTGTTAGTAAATCTGGTGCAGGTCTGGACAGTCTAAGCTTACACCATCTATACTGTTAGTAAACCTGGGGCAGATTTAGATGCCATGGCTAAGGTTACACCATCTATACTGTTAGTAAATCTGGTGCAGGTCTATACAATCTGAGCTTACACCATCTATACTGTTAGTAAATCTGGGGCAGATTTAGACGCCATGGCTAAACTTACACCATCTATACTGTTAGTAAATCTGGTGCAGGTCTGGACAGTCTAAGCTACACCACCTATACTGTTAGTAAATGTGGTGCAGGTCTATACAATCTAAGCTTACACCATCTATACTGTTAGTAAATCTGGGGCAGGTCTGGACAGTCTAATCCTACACCATCTATACTGTTAGTAAATCTGGGGCAGATTTAGATGCCATGGCTGAGCTTACACCATCTACACTGTTAGTAAATCTGGTGCAGATCTATACAATCTAAGCTTACACCATATATACTGTTAGTAAATCTGGTGCAGGTCTATACAATCTAAGCCTACAACATCTATACTGTTAGTAAATCTGGGGCAGATTTAGATGCCATGGCTAAGCTTACACCATCTACACTGTTAGTAAATCTGATGCAGGTCTGGACAGTCTAAGCTTACACCATCTACACTGTTAGTAAATCTGGTGCAGGTCTGGACAGTCTAATCCTACACCATCTATACTGTTAGTAAATCTGGGGCAGATTTAGATGCCATGGCTGAGCTTACACCATCTACACTGTTAGTAAATCTGGGGCAGATCTATACAATCTAAGCCTACAACATCTATACTGTTAGTAAATCTGGGGCAGATTTAGATGCCATGGCTAAGCTTACACCATCTACACTGTTAGTAAATCTGATGCAGGTCTGGACAGTCTAAGCTTACACCATCTACGCTGTAAGTAAATCTGGGGCAGATTTAGATGCCATGGCTGAGCTTACACCATCTACACTGTTAGTAAATCTGGGGCAAGGTCTGTTTGCAGACTATAACCATGGACACAAATGTGTCTGCATAGGAGCTGCAGTCATGTAGATTAGATGGAAACAGATGCAACACAGAAGAAGGTGATACCTAAACCTCTGAGGACGGGTCATTTCTAAAGTAAGGTAAAAGCTACACATATACTATGTTACTATAAAAAAAACTACATAAAGCACACGGGCCCACGGTAACTAAGCAGTTTACAGCGGTTTTTGGTCTAAGCTGTTCCAAAATGATGACTTTGCTCTATAATCTGCAACCTTTGCTTGCCAAATTTGAAAAGCAACAAGAAAAGGGGGTGTGAGGCTAAAAAAAGAAACGCGTTAGTCAAATTTATTAAACAGAAAATGGCACAAATTTCAGGGTAAATGCTTGCCTGTTAGCAGGCTCGGATTACATTTTCTGACTGTTAAGATAGTTCCAAATAAGCCAATTTTAGAGATTAAGACGTGTGAGCCTTTTAATACGCTTTGTGTAAAGAACTCCAACTAGCCCATTACTTGAAAGGGTTTTCGAAGAATACACAGCTCATGTAGTTGTTTATCTAATGTACATCTTCTCAATGCTTTTTTCAGTTTGGACTCTCTTGACCATGATTTTTCACCATGTAAAGATATCACTTTCTGTACTTCCAACCAAACCCATGATGCACTTCTCCTTTCTCTGCCAGAGCTCCAGCACCGCCCCTAACAACTCCCAGCTAGTTTATAGCTCCTCCCACCCAGCTAGTTACATAGACACTCCCCTATCACTGCCACACCCATGGACTTAACATCAAGGGAAATAGAAAAGAACGGGAGATAGCAGCAAGAAAAGAAATACATTACAACATTACAGCTACCGTCATAGATTATTATTTTAAATTATTTTGATGCAGATGGGAAAAGCCCTTTAACACTGGCACACCTGTCATCGGTTCTATTCACACTGCCGTTATAGTTTCAGCTATAACAAAAACCACGGCGGTAGTGCCAGATGCGTCACACAATGGACACCAGTGGCAATCTATAGACACCACTGACTTATATAGGCATCGGTTGGGTCTCTGTTGTGGAGCACGTCATTTAGACAGGAAGAATAGCAATGCATGGTGCACTATTACCTTCTAATCAGACAGAACTGTCGTCGGACAGTAGTGTGAATGCAGCTAGAGGAAACGCGAATCACAAAGTTGTGCCGGACCACACATTCAACACTGCTGTGTCTCAGAAGTTGAGCTCTACATCGTTAGTACTGGTCTTACCATTATACTAAAGCAGTAAATAATAAACTAGTTCCCATGTACTGCAAAATAGAAGACTACGTAAATAGTAAAAATTTTTTATTGTTTTTGAAAATCCCAGCTTTAAAAAACTCTAGAAAACCTCTTAAGACACAAGAAGATCCAGTGACAGTTCTGCTCCTCCCTTTCTACATGTTCCCAATGGTCAGCTGACCTGGTGGATCAGAGACCCTGGTGCAAGATACCGATACCGAAGGAACAGGCAAAACAGTTAGTCAGTAAAAAGCTAAACTCATGGCAGTCACAGTCTGTGCAAATCCGAGAAACAGGTCCAAGGTCAAGCCTGGCAGCAGAGTGTCACAATGGTAAACAGGCACAGGTCAGTAGACAGACAACAGGAAACTGCACACATTTGCAAGATAGGAATCTAATTGCAAGGAAATAGCAGCACAGATTGAGAGTGCTGCCACACGTCGTGGCTCTGCTGTGGTTTTTGCAACAACATACCTGCATTTATGGTGCATTTTCTTCCAGCAAGGAAAAAAAAGCAAATCACACACAGCAAAACTAAAAAACTGAATCACATTAATTACAAAATAGAGTTACATTAAGGTAATTTAAGTCTGCCATGTGTTTTTTGATAGACAAAAACGTTGTCTAAGGGCTGATGCACACAAACATATTTTTTCTCCGCGTCCATTCTGTTTTTTTGCAGCCAGCATGTGGAACCATTTACTTCAAAGGGACGGGAAAAAAAAAAAAATAGGAAGTATATCCACATGGCCATGCGGCAAAAAAAATAGGATGTGTCCTATAAGGCTACATGCACACAACAGTTGTTTTTTGCTGTCCGCAAAATGGGGTTCCGTTGTTCCGTGATCGGTGTCCATTTTTGCTTCCGTTGTGTTTCCATGTGTCTTCCGTTTTATTTAGCGGACATGACCCAAAAGATATTACCAAAAGACAGGCTGACAATTTGCCAAATGCCTGCCAAGGGATCTGCAAGAAAATGCGGACGCGGAACGCGAATGACACATGGATGGCCAGCCGCATTTTTTCACAGTCCCATTGACTTGAAGGGTATATTTTTTTGACGGAGCATTTGCCGAGTTTTTCACGGACCAATTGAAAACCAATGGGTCCGCAGAAAAGCACGAAAAACGTAGCAACGGACACGTTGCATGAGGCCTTATTCAGCGCTTTACAGACACGGATAGGACTGTTCTATTAGGGGCCACCTGTCCAATTCCGCAAAATGCTGAATCCGTGTTTTGCGGATTCGCAATTTGCGGACCGTGTGCATGAGCCCTAAGGCCTAGTTTGCACCAGTGATTTCCATCAGTGATTGTGAGCCAAAACCAGAAGTGGAGTCTACACGGAGATCAGGTATAACGAAAAGATTTGCACCTGTTCTTGACCTGCATCTGGTTTTGGTTCATAATCACTGGTGAAAATCACTGACCAAATCACTGAAGTATGAACTAGCCCTAAATGCAGGTATATTTTTGCAAAAACTGCATATGTTTTTTATTCATTTTTTTCTGCATCAAAAACTCAGCACAGCTGCAACGTGTGGCCACCCTCATAGCAGAAGCTGATTAGCAATTAGAAGCAGCCATGCAGCAGCACACAGAGAGAGGAGGGGAAAGGAATGGTAGTGAAGGCAAAAATGGGAGAAGTAGTTCAATGTAGTAATGTTCCGAACAGAAGGAGCAGCGACGGAAACTGGACGATGATGAAACATCAGCTTTGCAACCTATGAGCCGGATGTATATGGACAATCCAAATTATTAAAAATGTTCAGTTTTTGTCCTACAGGGTTAGGCTTCAGCCTAGCCGCAGAGTATCCTACTTTTAATTTTACACTGAGCCATGACGCACTGCTGTAATGGTTGGATGTATAGCCCTTATCTCCACTCATAACAGCTCATAAACACTCACTTCAGTGTGATAAGAATTTAGCTATAATGTGTAATGAGCGTTTATGACCAATTGATAAAATTGGTATATAATGGGCAAAATGCAATCATAATAAATGACCCCTGATGTTCAGGTGTCATTAGCCCCTTTGTAGATCATGTTACCTGTACAGCACTGAGCTAGTGGGGCCTCCTGAACACGTAAGCCCTGAATGCGAGCTTACAGAAAGGATTCGCCCTCTTTAGGGTCCATTCACACGTCTGCAACTGTTTTGTGGTCCGCAAATTGCGGATCCGCAAACACGGACTCCGGCCATGTGCGTTCCACATTTTGCGGACCGCACATGGCCTGCACTATAATAGAAACGCCTTTTCTTGTCCGTGTCTGCGGACAAGAATAGGACATGCTCTATTTTTCTGCAGGGCCGCAGAACGGAAGTGCGGAGGTGGACATCATCTTTTGCAGCCCCCGTTCGGCAATTGCTGATGTGTGAAAAGATCCTTATAAAGAGCCAAGGCTATTGGGAAGGGTGTCAGGTGACCCCTCTTGGATCTGATTAATAGCTCACAAAGGCAAGGTCATATATGGCAAGCCCTGAAATGTGTTTTAAAGCACCAACGCACTCACGAGTTTGCTTCAAAAAGGCTCACTTTACTATGAATTTTATTGGCAGGGTTCTCCTTCATAACTCTAATGCAGTCCAAAAATATTACTTTCACTCTGGCGTGTGGCTATGTCTTCTCAAGTCTCTGATAGTCTCCCTAATTGTCAGATATGCAGGACTTTCTATTGACAGTCTTAAGTTCCGATAACCTGGCATAACCGCGCTTACCGACCGACTATACAACGGATGAAGAGTTGGTCCCCCCCACATCTGCCATACCCGCGCTCTCGACATGCTCCAGAGATACAACCGTAATTGGCAAAGAATAGCTTAATAGTGGATATAAACCTTGATGGAGGCTCGAGAACATCTGAGCAAAAAAGCTCTAATAAAAAGGTCAGGACACTCGTTCCGCAGACCTGAGGAACGCCTGTGATTCATGCCAATGTTATCTAGAATATTTGCAGTACTAGGAAAAGAATTGTACATGACTGCAAATAGCAATTAGAAATGGATTTCATTAGTGAATGTTGACTTCATAGAGATCTGGACTACCGTATTTTCTCAATGCAGAGTTATGTCCGCTTTTATATTTTAGGTAGGAAACATCTTGATACAAACAAGTGAAGCCTGGAAAAAAACACATTGTGGTAGCTCTGCAAAACTGGGTTTATGAGGAAAATCTGCAGCCAACAGCGCCATCGTGTGGCATCCCAAGGCATCTGGTGTCATAATCTACATTTTCTGAGGGTGTAGGAAGAGATGGGACAGTTTTATAAAGTTATTTTACATTGCTCCTGGTATAAAGAAAAAAAAAAAAAAAGCCCTTTAAGAATTGCCTAAGTTAGACTGATTTGCTTGTGTAATGCAAATTAAAGACCAAGCAGATTTGTACCTATGAAACTGGCTGACCTGTTACATGTGCGCTTGGCAGCTGAAGGCATCTGTGTTGGTCCCATGTTCATATGTGTCCGCATTGCTGAGAAAAATTAGGTTTTATTATATACAAATGAGCCTCTAGGAGCAACTAGAGGCTCCGCTCTCTCTGCAACTGCGGCGACCTCTGCACTGCCAATCAATGCCAATGGCAGGCGGGACGGGAACGAGCCTACCGAACATCGCAGGTGGCGCTATGGAGGCTCATCCCCGTCACTGCCTGTGTTTGGCTGCTCCCCTCCCGACACCAGATGTTTTCATCCGCGCATGGGGAGAAGCAGCAGCTGCGGTGCAGGAACCAGGAGCAGCGCAGGGAGCAGGGAGCCAGGTAAGTATATTTAATGTGAGGGGCCCGGGCAAATGGGGGAGCATTTTAGTCTTGGATAACCCTTTTTAAGAATCAATGCGCCCGGTAAGGGTGCCTCTACAGCAGTGATGGGGGAACTTTACAGACTCGAGTGCCCAAACTGCAACCCAAAACCCACTTATTTATCGCAAAGTGCCAACACGGCAATTTGCCCTGAATACTACAGTCCAATATAGTATATCTTCCATGTACTTTATCATATACCTATAATATCCTGCCTACATTCAGTGCGCTGCCTGTGCTGTTCATAGTGCGCCCTGCGCTGATGAATGGCAGGAAAAGTCTAAGGCATATTGGTGCATCATAGACTTTTTCTAGGGAGGGCTACGAGTGCCACCTCTGGCACCCGTGCCATAGGTTCGCCACCACTGCTCTATAGGCACTTTATGTGCCACTGTATGGTGCCAACAGAGAAGCGGATAATAATATCTGGTAGAAATAAGATAATGTTGATCCTTTTTGGGGAGGATACCAGTGTAAAACAGTATCTGTTGGTACATTTTTTTCTTAGATTCCATATGAAATCAATAGAAACTAATTGGCTATATGCCGCCTAAAAAATTAGGGGGCACCCAGAGGTACAGCAGGGGTCTATAGAAGATATATTACAAATGCATCATACAATAGAAGTGCTTAGGGAACAAGCCACCACTGATTATTGGAATATTACATCTTTACAAACAGATTTTCTGCTTTGGACAACCCTGGCTGGCTCATAGGTAAGATCCCCCTGGATCCCGCCCTCTAGATCTGAGAACTGCGCGTTGCTCAGGTAGGGCCCAGCTGCACGTTGCTCAGGTACAGTCCAGGGCCCAGCTGCACGTTGCTCAGGTAGGGTCCAGGGCCCAGCTGCACAGGAAGGGTCCAGGGCCCAGCTGCACGTTGCTCAGGTAGGGTCCAGGGCCCAGCTGCACGTTGCTCAGGTAGGGTCCAGGGTCCAGCTGCACGTTGCCCAGGTAGGGTCCAGCTGCACGTTACCCAGGTGGGGTCCAGGGCCCAGCTGCACGTTACCCAGGTAGGGCCCAGCTGCACGTTACCCAGGTAGGGCCCAGCTGCACGTTACCCAGGTAGGGCCCAGCTGCACGTTACCCAGGTAGGGCCCAGCTGCACGTTACCCAGGTAGGGTCCAGCTGCACGTTACCCAGGTAGGGTCCAGCTGCACGCTACCCAGGTAGGGCCCAGCTGCACGTTACTCAGGTAGGGCCCAGCTGCACGCTACCCAGGTAGGGCCCAGCTGCACGTTACCCAGGTAGGGTCCAGCTGCACGCTACCCAGGTAGGGTCCAGCTGCACGTTACCCAGGTAGGGTCCAGCTGCACGCTACCCAGGTAGGGTCCAGCTGCACGCTACCCAGGTAGGGTCCAGCTGCACGTTACCCAGGTAGGTCCAGCTCGCACGCTACCCAGGTAGGGTCCAGCTCCACGCTACCCAGGTAGGGTCCAGCTCCACGCTACCCAGGTAGGGTCCAGCCCACGCTACCAGGTAGGGTCCAGCTGCACGTTACCCAGGTGGGGTCCAGCTGCACGTTACCCAGGTGGGGTCCAGCTGCACGTTACCCAGGTGGGGTCCAGCTGCACGTTACCTAGGTGGGGTCCAGCTGCACGTTACCAAGGTGGGGTCCAGCTGCATCAGTCTGCCCAGCCATAAAAGCAGAAGATCTCTCATAAACAGGGCGTCAAGAGCATTCCCCACTTTTCCCAGCTCTTTACCAAAATCCAGCGTCTTCTTAGCAGTACTTATTTCACCGCACACATACCTGCACTTCATACAGCCATTACATAAGAAATCAGGACATGACCATTATTACATTTTCCCTGCACTTAAAACATTCAGCATACTGGTTTTTACATCAAAAGAGATCATTATGGAGCTGGCAGCATGCGCTGAAATTGTAGGGCCCTGCATTTATCATTTTACATGTAATGAAGAGAGTGTCATAACCAGGACTCTACTGAAATAAAAAAATTCTTGGGTTTTATTTATTGACCTTTTACGCTATTAGAAAGTTGGACTTATTTTGCAGCTGACCTCTTTTCTATATTTTACCTCAAAACGCCATATCCAAAAATAAAAGCACACAAAACGACAGAGCAATTTACTATCCTTCATTGTCAAAATATTCCACAGCACTGTATCCACGCCTCATGATCTGTCTCTCTACCTGTCTCTCGCTCATCTACCCATCTATCTCTCTCATATCTATCTATCCATCTCTTTATCTATCTAATATCTATATATCTCTGCAATACCTATCTATTATCTAATTTATCTCTCTCTATTATCTATCTATCTCTAATATCTATCTATCTATCTATCTATCTATCTATCTATCTCTCTTATCTACCATCTCTCTATTATCTATCTATCCATCCATCCATCTATCTCTATTATCTATCTATCCATCTCTCTATTATCTATCTCTCTCATATCTATGTATCTAATATCTATCTATCTACCTATTACTTCTATTCTATCTATCGCTCGTCTATTTCTCAGCAAGTTACTTGTTTCTCTGATTTGGTCCCACTCTTCTAAGATACTGGTATAATCTTCAATACGGAGATCAGATAATCCAGTTCATTTCCTGAATTCAATAAACACCACTGAGGTCATTTATAAAACTGGTGTAGTAGAACTGACTTAGTTGCCCATAGCAACCAATCAGATTCCTTCTTTCAGTTTCCAAAGGAGTTGTCAAAAATGAAAGGTGAAAACTGATTGGTTGCTCTGGGCAACTAAGTCAGTCTCTACTTTACACCAGTTTGATAAATGACATATTACCTTCTTGGGTTCCATTTCCACTTGTATGATGGTCTCAGATTATATCCATCTCCTTGTTGCACTTTATTACAGATACCCCCAGCACCTGAAGGACCCCACGGACTTACAATGTGTCTATGAGGGGCCGACATGGTTTCGGTTGTTTTGATGGTAAGCAGTACTACATGTAGCGCTATACTTCCCAGTCAACTCCAACAGTTCCAACAGTCCTGGGGAAAGGGGGTGGGGCCAACTGCACATCAAAGGGGCGAGGTCAGTGGGGGTATTCTGGGGAAGGGCAGTCCCAAGTGCAGGGTTAGGTGTCCCCAGGGCGATATGTGGCAACTATCTACATCTGCCGGACTCTGCAGCTGCAGCCTCCAACCCAGACATGAATGATCCCTACATATCACTAGTAGACTAAATGCCTTAGGGTCATAAGGAACAATTCTTTAATGTAAATGTTTCTATACTTTAAAAAAAAAAGAAGTCAGAAAGGCGTAAATAAATAAAAGAAGTCATACTCAGCTCACCGCCCCCCCTGCCTTCTTCCAAAAATAGCACCACATCAGTCTACAGGTTGTGTCTGGTATTGCAACTGAGCCTAATGAAAAAGGCAGCAGTATTTGTATCATGAAAAACTTTTTTTTTTAAAGTTTCTACCCCTTTTTATTTATCTGCAATTTCCCATTAACCTTGTTACTGCAGGGAAATGCTAGCTTTTAACACTATGAACAGCAATGGTAACATCCAAAGAGGGTGCCAGAAGCTTCTTAAAGGGGTTGGCAACCTTTGGGGAGTTTTCTTGCAACCACGCCTTCCTGGGCAGACCTGCAAAGGAGACATACCTGCTCCCCAGCGCAGCGCCCTGGCTCCTTTAGCTTCCAGCCTCGGCTGCCGCGCCTGGCCCTCGCTGTCAAGATCCGCTATGATACTGCTGCCGCCAACTGCTGGCTGCTGCGCTGACCTGCTCCTCCTGTGTCATGTCATTTGCATCTGTGACTCAGTGGGAGAAGTCACCGCTGCAGCCAGCGACTGGCTGCAGCAGTGACAAAGCGGATGTTGATACAAACAAGTGAAGCCTGGAAAAAAACACATTGTGGTAGCTCTGCAAAACTGGGTTTATGAGGAAAATCTGCAGCCAACAGCGCCATCGTGTGGCATCCCAAGGCATCTGGTGTCATAATCTACATTTTCTGAGGGTGTAGGAAGAGATGGGACAGTTTTATAAAGTTATTTTACATTGCTCCTGGTATAAAGAAAAAAAGAAAAAAAAACTCTGACCAGCCCTTTAAGAATTGCCTAAGTTAGACTGATTTACTGGTGTAATGCAAATTAAAGACCAAGCAGATTTGTACCTATGAAACTGGCTGACCTGTTACATGTGCGCTTGGCAGCTGAAGGCATCTGTGTTGGTCCCATGTTCATATGTGTCCGCATTGCTGAGAAAAATGAGGTTTTATTATATACAAATGAGCCTCTAGGAGCAACTAGAGGCTCCGCTCTCTCTGCAACTGCGGCGACCTCTGCACTGCCAATCAATGCCAATGGCAGGCGGGGACGGGAACGAGCCTACCGAACATCGCAGGTGGCGCTATGGAGGCTCATCCCCGTCACTGCCTGTGTTTGGCTGCTCCCCCCTCCCCGACACCAGATGTTTTCATCCGCGCATGGTGAGAAGCAGCAGCTGCGGTGCAGGAACCAGGGAGCAAGGTAAGTATATTTAATGTGAGGGGCCCGGGCAAATGGGGGAGCATTTTAGTCTTGGATAACCCTTTTTAAGAATCAATGCGCCCGGTAAGGGTGCCTCTACAGCAGTGATGGGGGAACTTTTACAGACTGAGTGCCCAAACTGCAACCCAAAACCCACTTATTTATCGCAAAGTGCCAACACGGCAATTTGCCCTGAATACTACAGTCCAATATAGTATATCTTCCATGTACTTTATCATATACCTATAATATCCTGCCTACATTCAGTGCGCTGCCTGTGCTGTTCATAGTGCGCCCTGCGCTGATGAATGGCAGGAAAAGTCTAAGGCATATTGGTGCATCATAGACTTTTTCTAGGGAGGGCTACAAGTGCCACCTCTGGCACCCGTGCCATAGGTTCGCCACCACTGCTCTATAGGCACTTTATGTGCCACTGTATGGTGCCAACAGAGAAGCGGATAATAATATCTGGTAGAAATAAGATAATGTTGATCCTTTTTGGGGAGGATACCAGTGTAAAACAGTATCTGTTGGTACATTTTTTTCTTAGATTCCATATGAAATCAATAGAAACTAATTGGCTATATGCCGCCTAAAAAATTAGGGGGCACCCAGAGGTACAGCAGGGGTCTATAGAAGATATATTACAAATACATCATACAATAGAAGTGTTCAGGGAACAAGCCACCACTGATTATTGGAAGATTAGATCTTTACAAACAGATTTTCTGCTTTGGACAACCCTGGCTGGCTCATAGGTAAGATCCCCCTGGATCCCGCCCTCTAGATCTGAGAACTGCGCGTTGCTCAGGTAGGGCCCAGCTGCACGTTGCTCAGGTACAGTCCAGGGCCCAGCTGCACGTTGCTCAGGTACAGTCCAGGGCCCAGCTGCACGTTGCTCAGGTAGGGTCCAGGGCCCAGCTGCACGTTGCTCAGGTAGGGTCCAGGGCCCAGCTGCACGTTGCTCAGGTAGGGTCCAGGGTCCAGCTGCACGTTACCCAGGTGGGGTCCAGGGTCCAGCTGCACGTTACCCAGGTAGGGCCCAGCTGCACGTTACCCAGAGTAGGGCCCAGCTGCACGTTACCCAGGTAGGGCCCAGCTGCACGTTACCCAGGTAGGGCCCAGCTGCACGTTACCCAGAGTAGGGCCCAGCTGCACGTTACCCAGGTAGGGCCCAGCTGCACGTTACCCAGGTAGGGCCCAGCTGCACGTTACCCAGGTAGGGCCCAGCTGCACGTTACCCAGGTAGGGCCCAGCTGCACGTTACCCAGGTAGGGTCCAGCTGCACGTTACCCAGGTAGGGTCCAGCTGCACGTTACTCAGGTAGGGTCAGCTGCACGTTACCCAGGTAGGGTCCAGCTGCACGTTACCCAGGTAGGGTCCAGCTGCACGTTACCCAGGTAGGGTCCAGCTGCACGTTACCCAGGTAGGGTCCAGCTGCACGTTACCCAGGTAGTGTCCAGCTGCACGTTACCCAGGTAGGGTCCAGCTCCACGTTACCCAGGTAGGGTCCAGCTCCACGTTACCCAGGTAGGGTCCAGCTGCACGTTACCCAGGTAGGGTCCAGCTGCACGTTACCCAGGTAGGGTCCAGCTGCACGTTACCTAGGTGGGGTCCAGCTGCCCGTTACCTAGGTGGGGTCCAGCTGCACGTTACCAAGGTGGGGTCCAGCTGCATCAGTCTGCCCAGCCATAAAAGCAGAAGATCTCTCATAAACAGGGCGTCAAGAGCATTCCCCACTTTTCCCAGCTCTTTACCAAAATCCAGCGTCTTCTTAGCAGTACTTATTTCACCGCACACATACCTGCACTTCATACAGCCATTACATAAGAAATCAGGACATGACCATTATTACATTTTCCCTGCACTTAAAACATTCAGCATACTGGTTTTTACATCAAAAGAGATCATTATGGAGCTGGCAGCATGCGCTGAAATTGTAGGGCCCTGCATTTATCATTTTACATGTAATGAAGAGAGTGTCATAACCAGGACTCTACTGAAATAAAAAAATTCTTGGGTTTTATTTATTGACCTTTTACGCTATTAGAAAGTTGGACTTATTTTGCAGCTGACCCCTTTTCTATATTTTACCTCAAAACGCCATATCCAAAAATAAAAGCACACAAAACGACAGAGCAATTTACTATCCTTCATTGTCAAAATATTCCACAGCACTGTATCCACGTCTATGATCTGTCTCTCTACCTGTCTCTCGCTCATCTACCAATCTATCTCTCTCATATCTATCTATCCATCTCTTTATCTATCTAATATCTATATATCTCTGCAATACCTATCTATTATCTAATTTATCTCTCTCTATTATCTATCTATCTCTAATATCTATCTATCCATCCATCCATCTCTCTATTATCTATCTATCTATCTATCTATCTATCTATCTATCCATCCATTTATTATCCATCTATCTCTAATATCTATCTATCCATCTCTCTATTATCTATCTCTCTCATATCTATGTATCTAATATCTATCTATCTACCTATTACTTCTATTCTATCTATCGCTCGTCTATTTCTCAGCAAGTTACTTGTTTCTCTGATTTGGTCCCACTCTTCTAAGATACTGGTATAATCTTCAATACGGAGATCAGATAATCCAGTTCATTTCCTGAATTCAATAAACACCACTGGGGTCATTTATAAAACTGGTGTAAAGTAGGACTGACTTAGTTGCCCATAGCAACCAATCAGATTCCTCCTTTCAGTTTCCAAAGGAGTTGTCAAAAATGAAAGGTGAAAACTGATTGGTTGCTCTGGGCAACTAAGTCAGTTCTACTTTACACCAGTTTGATAAATGACATATTACCTTCTTGGGTTCCATTTCCACTTGTATGATGGTCTCAGATTATATCCATCTCCTTGTTGCACTTTATTACAGATACCCCCAGCACCTGAAGGACCCCACGGACTTACAATGTGTCCCTGAGGGGCCGACATGGTTTCGGTTGTTTTGATGGTAAGCAGTACTACATGTAGCGCTATACTTCCCAGTCAACTCCAACAGTTCCAACAGTCCTGGGGAAAGGGGGTGGGGCCAACTGCACATCAAAGGGGCGAGGTCAGTGGGAGTTTTCTGGGTATTCTGGGAAGGGCAGTGCCAAGTGCAGGGTTAGGTGTGGCAACTATCTACATCTGCCGGACTCTGCAGCTGCAGCCTCCAACCCAGACATGAATGATTCCTACATATCACTAGTAGACTAAATGCCTTAGGGTCATAAGGAACAATTCTTTAATGTAAATGTTTCTATACTTTAAAAAAAAAAAGTCAGAAAGGTGTAAATAAATAAAAGAAGTCATACTCAGCTCACCTCAGCTTCCTGTGTTGAGAATGATCAGAAAGTAAAGACTGGCAGGAAACCCCCCGGGATGTCAGAGCGGGAGCAGCAGGGGATTGGCGAGTAAGTATGCCTTCTTTTAAAGGCCAGATAACACCTTTAAAATAGCCACAGCAACAGCATGAGAAAAACATGGCTGCCTTCTTCCAAAAATAGCACCACATCAGTCTACAGGTTGTGTCTGGTATTGCAACTGAGCCTAATGAAAAAGGCAGCAGTATTTGTATCATGTAAAACTTTTTTTTAAAGTTTCTACCCCTTTTTATTTATCTGCAATTTCCCATTAACCTTGTTACTGCAGGGAAATGCTAGCTTTTAACACTATGAACAGCAATGGTAACATCCAAAGAGGGTGCCAGAAGCTTCTTAAAGGGGTTGGCAACCTTTGGGGAGTTTTCTTGCAACCCGCACCCTCCTGGGCAGACCTGCAAAGGGAGACATATTTACCTGCTCCCCAGCGCAGCGTCCTGGCTCCTTTGCTTTCCAGCCTCGGCTGCCACGCTCTGGCCCCCCGCTGTCAAGATCCGCTGTGATACTGTTGCCGCCAACTGCTGGCTGCTGCGTTGACCTGCTCCTCCTGTGTCATGTCATTTGCATCTGTGACTCAAGGGGAGCAGGTCACCGCTGCAGCCAGCGACTGGCTGCAGCAGTGACAAAGCGGATGTTGATAGAGGGAGACCTGAGCGAAGGAACCAAGGCTGGGGAGCGAAGGAGATGGGACCCAGCGCCAGGGAGCTGGTAAGTCTACTTCCCCTTGCAGGTCTGCCCGAAAGGGGACGGGGGTTGCCGAAACCCCTTCAAAGCTGGCCAACCCCTTTAAGCAGAGTGCTTTCCTGGAGATAGTGTTTAGCCGGAAGTATCATTATGCATGGAAGCTGAGACTTCTTGTCTCATGGATTCACATAAGAGCGATCACATTATCACAAGAACAAGTCATTCTGACCTGCACTAGGAATAAAGGGCTCCTTTTGTATTATTCTTGCTGGAGGACTGAGAGACAAGGAGTCTGACACTGCGCTACTTCAGAAACTAGAATGGAACCTGAGAAAGGTTTATTATGTTCTGGGAAGAAAACATGCATTTAACCTCTAGGCCATGTTAACCTCACGTGATCTTCCTGACCATCTTCATGCGCTAATAGTCCGTATTAATAGGAAAGATCTCAAAGGACTAGGAGGACAGACCTTGAAGAAATAGGCTTATTCTGGCCCAAGAGTCCCATATTATAGCATATAATGTAGCATTTTTTTATTTGTTAATATTTGACCATTTATACAATGTTCCTTGCAGGATTTTACATTTTAGATATGATATTCTGAGGATTTTACTCAGCCGCAGCACGAAAACTGTGAAAGCCGTAAGAGGGGTGAGCTGGCCGTTTCTTGTGTACGTGAATTTTAGCACTTACATCAAAAATTAAGTGTTAAAACTGCATAGTAATTAGAAAATCATCCTCCACGCCAGTGCAAGCAGCAGTCCAGAAAGGTCACGGACAGGTGTCAAAAATATTCTTGCATGCTAGCAATTATCAGTTAAAGGGGTCCTCTGGGCTTTTAATATGGATGACCTATCCTCAGGATAGGTCATCAATATCAGACCAGCAGGGTCCGACACCCGGCATCCCAGAAGATCAGCTGTATGAAGGGAAAGTGCGTCTCCCGTCTCCCTTATCTCCTATTCTATGGCGAGCAAGAAGAGCAATTTATTTATTGTTTATATATTTTATATGTAAAATTGGGAAAAGGGGTTGATTTAAACTTAATATTTTGAGTTTTTTTTTTTTTTTTCCACTTTTTATTGAATAACCATTAGCCCTGTTAGGGGCTAGAACCTGGGATATTTTAATCCCTTGTCCTATTCACCCTAATAGAGCTCTATAAAGGTGAATATAACTTCACACTCTCCCTGCTGCCCTGTGCTTTGTGCACACAGCAGCAGGGAGCTTACCATGGCAGCCAAGGCTTCAGTAGCATCCTGGCTGCCATGGTAACTGATCGGAGCCCCGCCATATCACCGCTGGGGCTCAGATCCTACCACCAATGAAGATAACTAACTGCGGATCGCAGCACCTTGTCATTAAGGCCGGGTGCCAGGTATGTGATTCTGCCGCTGGCACCTGCCGCCTATATTTGAATTAATGGGTTAGTCATCTTCATTGGTGGCGCAGTGGCCACAGCCCCTCCACTCTCTTCTCATTGGTGGCAGTAGCACAGTGGGGAGGGACTCCCTCCTCCTTTCCTGTGCTGCTGAAGAGAACATGGTGCGCTCTGAGAGCAGCGAGCGCCATGTTCTCCGATACTAGGCGGCGCAGTCTAGTATTGGTAAATAGCACATCCTGCTATTGTATCGATCCGGGTACAAAAGTATAGATTGGGTATCGATAATCCAATATCCAGTGCAACCCTACTGTGCATGCATGATCACCATTCCATTGACTTCTATGGGACAGCCAAGAGCTGTACTCTCCGGTCCTACAGAATTGACCGGAGTGTTGTCCACTTTCATTGGAGACTTGGGGACTATGGTTCTTGTGACCCCTCACCGATCATACATGTATCCCCTCTCTCGTGGACAGGACTGTCAATGGGTAAATTATCTAGATGAAATCTCTGAGCAGGTGTATGGAGGAATAAATGCCAGAGTGGCAGCGAGCAGAGGCATTCAGCACATGAGCTGGTGCCCACGGCACTTACTTGATCTTCATGATTGAGGCCATTGTGCAGGACAAGATAAAAATGAACCAAAACATCAGAGTTTGGTAGGACATCTTGGCGTCTTGTCATCATGCCACATATCAGCTTGTACGCCTGCAGTTTGCCTTCCTTGTACTCGCTGGGCAGAGTAGTCGCCTGTTTGGAAACCAAATGCGTTTTTTTATATTTTCATGAAAGCACAAGGATAAAATTATTTTGTGAAATGGGCGCACAGTGCACTAACAAATACCAGAAAGTTAGCCCTGATGAAAGGGGTTGAGTCACGAAACATATTCTACATTTTTCAATCTGAATACTTTTGTAATTGCAAGCAATTAAAAAAGTAATTTAGTCATTGAGCTATTCAATAAAATATATTTGTATAGCGCCACCTGCTGTTTGTTCTTTTCCTTATTTTATTGTTCCTCTAACTGAGCTGGTCGAATGAGCTCAGGTTTAAAACATTCACTGCCGCCAGCCACATGTTCTGTTACAAGCAGTGACGGTTACAGGGAGAGAGCTGCAGCAGAAAGGACATGCCCCTGAACTGTCAAACTGAAGATAATGTAACAGAAGAACTGAAGCAGTGAATGGGGAGATCTTTTGATCCAAGTGAGGTACAGAGCTGGTTCTAGCTTTGTTAGAAAGATTGCCATGTACTTTATGATGTCTGATTTTCATTTTTCACAATAATCATGGGATAACCCCTTTAAATCATACGTACCTTACTGTAAGATCCTGTATGAAAGGCATCCTATGATGACATCTTATCTTATACTATTAATAAGTCAATGGAAATCATTCTGAAATACAGAAAACTTACCTTAAACAACCAAGAGGCAAACATTCGAAGCGGCGGGATCAGAATAGGGGGCGAAGGGGAAGACTGATTGTCCAGACTGATTGATAGGTTGTCTCTAATCTGAAAAAAAAGAAAAGAAAACTAGATTAAATAAAAAAAAATTAATCTTCATTAAAAGCATTAACTTCAGAGTTGTATAAACCAATGCTGAAGCAAAAGGCGAGGAGAACTCCTTATCACACGACTGTGGTTTTGGGCCGCATCTTTTATTTTTTTTTGCTGACCCATTTATTTCAATGGAGCCGCAAAAGATGTGGACAGCACACCATGTACTGTCAATATCCATATGTCTGTTCTGCGGCTCCGCAAAAACAAAAGTCCTATTGTTGTCTTTTTTGCAGACAAGAATAGATAGTAATAGACAGAGGGTAGGACGTACTGTTCCAAAAAAATGCGAAATGTACACAGCCAGTATCCGTGTTTTACAGATCGGCAATTTGACGACCACAAAACCGACAACAACAAACAAGTCCTGGGAGAACAACTTGGGCTCCATCAATCAAAACCACTGCTCCCCGATTTGTTTGTAGGAAATTGTTGCCTTGTGCAAGGAAATGAACATTAAAAACTCAAAACTGGCGACACAGGCGATCAGGATTAAATATGCCAAAGCCCTGCTTATATTTTCATCGGAGCCTCAGTCACGAGCTCCCAATGGAAAGTCCATCAGTAAAAATAGGGAAACCTCGACAGAAACAGTCAGACCTAGTCAATGGGGTCCATAAGGCGTCACTCGTGTCTCACGGGACGGATCCATCCAGCACTCTGTTATCTGCTTTTTTCTGCTAATGGCGCCAAAAAATGGAAATGTGCACAGAGCCTTACAGGGAGATTCTATTAGTCGGTTTATAGAACAGAAGGTTTCTGAATATAAAACAATTTGGAATGTATGGTGTAAGAAATAAATGATGGATAATGAGTCAGGGAGGATTGGGAAAGCGTTTTTTTTTTTTTGGCGGATATGTATTGTTTTATTAAGATTATTCATTAATATGCATTTTGGCCTGTACAATATGATGTTAAGATGGATTGTTATAGAACATTAATAATAAATAAATTATAAAAAACACTAGAAGCGGTCAATAATGTTAAAAAAAAAAAAAAGGTCATCCCTTATGCAGCATGATGTGTTACACTGCTGCCACCTGCTGCTGAAACGTCATAGTGCAGTTCACAAGAAAATGTGGAAAAAACTAAAGGCCCCACCCATACGCATTAGTGTATTGTCACGTTGAACATAGTGCCTGAGACGCAGGCAGCATGTTATAGAGCAGGAGGAACTGAGCAGATAGATATATGGTTTTGTGGGAAAAGATTCAGTAAAACTTGTATTTCATGAATTGCTCATTCTGGGCATTGAAGTCAAGGAGTCGGTCCTATCAGTGACTGACAGCTATCTCTGTATACACAGTCATAGAGGGAAGGTCCTATCAGTGATGACAGCTCTGTATACACAGTCATAGAGGGAAGATCCTATCAGTGATTGACAGCTCTCTCTGTATACACAGTAATAGAGGGAAGATCCTATCAGTGATTGACAGCTCTCTCTGTATACACAGTCATAGAGGGAAGGTCCTATCAGTGACTGACAGCGATCTCTGTATACACAGTCATAGAGGGAAGGTCCTATCAGTGACTGACAGCGATCTCTGTATACAGTCATAGAGGGAAGGTCCTATCAGTGATGACAGCTCTGTATACACAGTCATAGAGGGATGGTCCTATCAGTGATGACAGCTATCTCTGTATACACAGTCATAGAGGGAAGGTCCTATCAGTGACTGACAGCTATCTCTGTATACACAGTCATAGAGGAAGGTCCTATCAGTGATTGACAGCTATCTCTGTATACACAGTCATAGAGGAAGGTCCTATCAGTGACTGACAGCTATCTCTGTATACACAGTCATAGAGGAAGGTCCTATCAGTGACTGACAGCTATCTCTGTATACACAGTCATAGAGGAAGGTCCTATCAGTGACTGACAGCTCTCTCTGTATACACAGTCATAGAGGAAGGTCCTATCAGTGACTGACAGCTCTCTCTGTATACACAGTCATAGAGGGAAGGTCCTATCAGTGACTGACAGCTATCTCTGTATACACAGTCATAGAGGGAAGGTCCTATCAGTGACTGACAGCTCTCTCTGTATACACAGTCATAGAGGAAGGTCCTATCAGTGACTGACAGCTATCTCTGTATACACAGTCATAGAGGAAAGGTCCTATCAGTGACTGACAGCTCTCTCTGTATACACAGTCATAGAGGGAAGGTCCTATCAGTGACTGACAGCTCTCTGTATACACAGTCATAGAGGGAAGGTCCTATCAGTGACTGACAGCTATCTCTGTATACACAGTCATAGAGGAAGGTCCTATCAGTGACTGACAGCTATCTCTGTATACACAGTCATAGAGGAAGGTCCTATCAGTGACTGACAGCTCTCTCTGTATACACAGTCATAGAGGGAAGGTCCTATCAGTGACTGACAGCTATCTCTGTATACACAGTCATAGAGGAAGGTCCTATCAGTGACTGACAGCTATCTCTGTATACACAGTCATAGAGGAAGGTCCTATCAGTGACTGACAGCTATCTCTGTATACACAGTCATAGAGGGAAGGTCCTATCAGTGACTGACAGCTATCTCTGTATACACAGTCATAGAGGGAAGGTCCTATCAGTGACTGACAGCTCTCTCTGTATACACAGTCATAGAGGGAAGGTCCTATCAGTGACTGACAGCTATCTCTGTATACACAGTCATAGAGGAAGGTCCTATCAGTGACTGACAGCTATCTCTGTATACACAGTCATAGAGGGAAGGTCCTATCAGTGATTGACAGCTATCTCTGTATACACAGTCATAGAGGGAAGGTCCTATCAGTGACTGACAGCTCTCTGTATACACAGTCATAGAGGAAGGTCCTATCAGTGACTGACAGCTATCTCTGTATACACAGTCATAGAGGGAAGGTCCTATCAGTGACTGACAGCTATCTCTGTATACACAGTCATAGAGGAAGGTCCTATCAGTGACTGACAGCTCTCTCTGTATACACAGTCATAGAGGGAAGGTCCTATCAGTGACTGACAGCTCTCTCTGTATACACAGTCATAGAGGGAAGGTCCTATCAGTGACTGACAGCTTCTCTGTATACACAGTCATAGAGGAAGGTCCTATCAGTGACTGACAGCTATCTCTGTATACACAGTCATAGAGGAAGGTCCTATCAGTGACTGACAGCTATCTCTGTATACACAGTCATAGAGGGAAGGTCCTATCAGTGACTGACAGCTCTCTCTGTATACACAGTCATAGAGGGAAGGTCCTATCAGTGACTGACAGCTCTCTCTGTATACACAGTCATAGAGGGAAGGTCCTATCAGTGACTGACAGCTATCTCTGTATACACAGTCATAGAGGGAAGGTCCTATCAGTGACTGACAGCTATCTCTGTATACACAGTCATAGAGGGAAGGTCCTATCAGTGACTGACAGCTATCTCTGTATACACAGTCATAGAGGGAAGGTCCTATCAGTGACTGACAGCTATCTCTGTATACACAGTCATAGAGGGAAGGTCCTATCAGTGACTGACAGCTATCTCTGTATACACAGTCATAGAGGGAAGGTCCTATCAGTGACTGACAGCTATCTCTGTATACACAGTCATAGAGGGAAGGTCCTATCAGTGACTGACAGCTCTCTCTGTATACACAGTCATAGAGGGAAGGTCCTATCAGTGACTGACAGCTCTCTCTGTATACACAGTCATAGAGGAAGGTCCTATCAGTGACTGACAGCTATCTCTGTATACACAGTCATAGAGGAAGGTCCTATCAGTGACTGACAGCTATCTCTGTATACACAGTCATAGAGGGAAGGTCCTATCAGTGACTGACAGCTCTCTCTGTATACACAGTCATAGAGGAAGGTCCTATCAGTGACTGACAGCTCTCTCTGTATACACAGTCATAGAGGAAGGTCCTATCAGTGACTGACAGCGTCTCTGTATACACAGTCATAGAGGGAAGGTCCTATCAGTGACTGACAGCTATCTCTGTATACACAGTCATAGAGGGAAGGTCCTATCAGTGACTGACAGCTATCTCTGTATACACAGTCATAGAGGGAAGGTCCTATCAGTGACTGACAGCTATCTCTGTATACACAGTCATAGAGGGAAGGTCCTATCAGTGACTGACAGCTATCTCTGTATACACAGTCATAGAGGGAAGGTCCTATCAGTGACTGACAGCTCTCTCTGTATACACAGTCATAGAGGGAAGGTCCTATCAGTGACTGACAGCTATCTCTGTATACACAGTCATAGAGGGAAGGTCCTATCAGTGACTGACAGCTATCTCTGTATACACAGTCATAGAGGGAAGGTCCTATCAGTGACTGACAGCTATCTCTGTATACACAGTCATAGAGGGAAGGTCCTATCAGTGACTGACAGCGATCTCTGTATACACAGTCATAGAGGGAAGGTCCTATCAGTGACTGACAGCTATCTCTGTATACACAGTCATAGAGGGAAGGTCCTATCAGTGACTGACAGCGATCTCTGTATACACAGTCATAGAGGGAAGGTCCTATCAGTGACTGACAGCTCTCTCTGTATACACAGTCATAGAGGGAAGGTCCTATCAGTGACTGACAGCTATCTCTGTATACACAGTCATAGAGGAAGGTCCTATCAGTGACTGACAGCTATCTCTGTATACACAGTCATAGAGGGAAGGTCCTATCAGTGACTGACAGCTCTCTCTGTATACACAGTCATAGAGGGAAGGTCCTACCAGTGATTGACATCGATCTCTGTATACACAGTCATAGAGGGAAGGTCCTATCAGTGACTGACAGCTCTCTGTATACACAGTCATAGAGGGAAGGTCCTATCAGTGACTGACAGCTATCTCTGTATACACAGTCATAGAGGGAAGGTCCTATCAGTGACTGACAGCTATCTCTGTATACACAGTCATAGGGGAATCACTGATGGGACCGCCTCCTCGACGATAAAGGAATACAAATGTATAAATTACAAGTTTTACTGAATATTTTCCTATAATACTATATCTCAATCTGCTCAGCTCCTCCTGCTCTATAACATTCTGCCTGCAGACCATTTAGCATATTCGCTGTGACAGGTTTCCTTCCATTTTTACCCCCGTCAGGTATCTTTCTCTCTATTAATAACACATGCTAAGAGCGCTGGAGACAGGCGAGCACTGTACTTGGCCATCTCTGGCACTCTATAGAAATGAATGGAGTAGCGGTGTGCTTTTCCGACCACTTGCTCCATCCATTTCAGGGGGGCTCCACAGGGTACGTGGCCCCCGTTCTCATGATCAGTGGGGATCCCAGCAGTAGGACCCCCACCGATCTGATTGTTATTCCCTACTTTAGGGGATGACCTTCTATAACTAGAATAGTCCTTTTATCCCGCACCAAAGTTCTGGTAAAATAAGTTAGATGACTGAGTCTATACTCGTTTTGACCCTTATTGAGGATAAAGGCTCTTTCATTCTGATAAAAACCGAACATCGGAGAGAAGATGGGTGGGTGTGACCTGTGGAGCAAAATTACCAAAAAGTGGTGACACCCTCACTGCCTGATGAGAGGGCGACGCACATCCTAACGATGCGGTGACCATCACTAACCTGCCAGCAGCAGAAAAGCAGCGCTGTTCATAACAGGTCACAATTATGAGCTCTCACCATCTCGTAGAATCACTCCCCGAGGCTTCAGAAGCTATTTAAGGTCTAGAACGCAATTCACATTTCCACAGACATAGACGGGACCAGATTCTTACAGCCCAGCAGGTTGCAGACTCCTGTTACTAGTGGACTGGGATACAATGTTCATTACATGGTCTCGCTATTTGTCAGCCGATCCTGCATATTCATAGGTCCTAGTCATTAATGGAAAGCATGAAGAGCTCTGGTTCAATTATTTTTTTTTTCGGCCAGAGATGAGCGTCACCAGAGATGGGAGACGCCCATTCTCACTTGGAGGCGGGGACTTATTAAAGGGTCACTGAGCTTTCCCAAAACCTGCGACATATCAAAGGTTTTGATTGCTGGGGGTCTGAGCGCGGAGATCGCTAGGAGGAGGAGAGAGAAGCGCCTGCATAGCACACGGTCTATCCTCGCTGCAGGAGGGGAAGCAAGACAGACTCAATGGAAAGTCTACGGGCTTACCTCGTGCATTGAGGAGAGAGAGTGGGCTATGGGAGTGCTTCGAGCGATTGTAGGGGGTCTCAGTGCCTTTGGTATATCACTAGGACATCAAAAGTTTTGTAAGAGCTCAGTGACCCCTCAAGACGGGCGTATTAACAACCAGTCTTCGTAAGAAGATATCTGGAACAATATGCGTAGGCGTCTTAATAGCCTTCGCGTCAGATAAGCTAATCTACATCCATCATGATCTAGAGAAGATTTGCGCTACAATTTACACCAGTCTCTGGCATAAATTATAGCAAACCTGTTGGACTGCGGGAGGACACTGCATATGATTAAATCAAAACTTAAAATGCAGCCTGCGAAAAAACTTTTGTTGAGTTCCCCACAAATCTACTACACAAATATTGACAAGCTAACAGCTTATGTAGAGCCGAGGCTGATCACTTATACATCAGTTTCACCTACAGATACAACAAGAAACAAGGAAAGCCCTTCCCAGCCAAGACCTTGAAAAGGTGACTTCAGGCTCTGCAGGGGAGGAGTCACTGACATCAAAGCAGGCGGCTCCTTCATTATCTAGAAATGTATCCAATAGGCAGACACTTAAAGTTGATCAAGATGATCACTTTAAAAAGGCAATCTATCACCTATCCTTTTTATCTGCCAGTTACGAGATAGCAACGTATCCTTTTTTTTTCTAATCTCTTTTTATTTTTTGATTGTAGATTTTTTTTCTTCTACTTTCTGCACATGATTATGGCGGCTGCATCTTGTCTGAGCTGTTAATGGCATTTAGAGACATGCTTAACAGCAGCCACCATGGGCCATAGACACAAGGCATGGTCTGTGACCTGTGCAGAGGTCAGGAGGGAGGAGATAAGCTGAGAGATCACCTGTAATGGATGGTGGATCCTGTGTTATCTATGTACAGGTGTTATCAGACACTCTAATCCAGCCTGTAATGATAAGCAGATAACTGCTGAGAATTGATCTGTACACAATAAAAAGCGGCGCCTATCAGGTTTAGTGGCCAGGGTGAAAACTTCAGGATTTTATATTTCTTGTTAAATATACTGACATGGAAAATTAAACAATAAAAAATAAAAAAAATCCAAAAAATTCTTTCAATGTTTATATGTTTTTTAAATCAGATCCTTTTTTATTAATAAACCATAAGCAAAGCATCATGTACAAAGATACAAAAAAAATAAAAATAGAAAAAGACAATGTTTATATGTTTAATATAAAAATGCGATTCTGTTACGTAACTCACCCTAATGGCTGCCTTAGTTACTTAAAATCAGAGCGCTAATAAAGTAGTAGTAGACAACAGTAAGACAATCACACAGGAAATCCACATCAGAAAGTCTTACCTTAGCCAGCTTGTACCACAGCTCGTAGAGGTAGACAAACACCTTGGCATGGATCTTTGTGGACTGGATATTGTTCACATCTCCGAGTATTCCCAAGATTCTTCTCCACAGAACAGCTGCAGAGTCTGGATGCCAGCCGGATAAATTGCCGCCAGCGATGATGCTGCAGTCCCCAGCAAGACACTCGCTGCTATCTGGAAGGAAACAGAGTCGTAAGATCAGATGCATACAGTATAACTAGCTACAACACCAAAACACTCTACAAGCATGGGGCAATCTATAAACTGTGCGGGTCTGGTTAATTGTCAAACACCACATCCGTCCTCCTCTACGAACATATTCATACAGATCTAAAGAAATCTCCCTTTAGAAGCCACGTCGTATTATGCCATACGTGTGAGGCAGGGCACGTTATACAGCTTTTGGCTCCATTCACACGTCCACAATTCTGTTCCGCATTTTGCGGAATGGAATTGCAGACCCATTCATTTCAATGGGGACAGACGATGTCCCGCCCAGGTCCGCAATTGTGGATCCGCACTTCCGGATCCGCAATCACGTTCCCGAAAAATATAGAACATGTCCTATTCTTGTCCGCAATTGCGGACAAGAAAAGGCATTTTCTATGAGAGTGCCGGCGATGTGCGGTCCGCAAAATGCGGAATGCACATTGCCGGTGTCCGTGTTTTGCGGATCCGTGGATCCGCAAAACACACACGGACGTGTAAATGTAGCCTTAGTTGCAGTCTTTCCATTGGGATTTTTAAGTCGCTATATACTGCGCATTAAAGATGTGAAAAGCGTTTTTCACTATTCTACGAGAGCCAATATCAATTATAGTCTCAGATCTAAAATGGTGCTTCCTTTGCTACAGTGTCGGATGAGCCCGCGGTTGGCTGATTTCAGAAGACCCATGGAACGTGGCTGCGCACGTGTCTTGCTCATTTTCGCTTAACAGCCGTGTTCTGAAGAGCGCGTCTCAGAGGTGGAACCACTCGGACATGGATGGCATATCCTAGCAATATGCCATATCTTTCCGGAGCCATAACTTTTTTATTTTTCCAAAGGCTTGTTTTTTTTGCAGGACAAGTTGCATTTTCTAATGACACCATTTCATGCATACAATGTGCTGGGCAGCTGGAATTTTTTTTCAAAATTAGGTAGAATTGGGAGAAAAAAAAATCTAACACCATCACAGTTTGATAGGTTTTATTTTTACCGCATTCCCTATGCAGTGAAACTGATCCATGCCCTTTATTCTCTGGGTCAATACTATTACAACGATACCACATTTATACAGCTTCCTCGTGTTTAATACTGAAAAAAAGAAACTTTTAAAAACTATTTGTTTTCTTTTCATCACCTTTTCAAATGTGAGAGTCCTAATTTTTAGCAGTAAGATCTGTAGTTTTCATTGATACCATTTTGGAGTGTGTGACTTTTTTGATCACTTTTTATTCAATTTTTTTGGGGTGGTGAAGCAATGAAAAAATGGCATATTGATCACTGTGATTTTTTGCCCTGTTACGCCGTAGAAGATGAATATTTTTATATTTTAATAGTACGGGCATTTTTGGACGCGCCAATGCCTATGTTTATTTTATTAAATTTTTTTATAGAATGAAAATATACAGGCACTCACTCACTTGGACATATGTAGATGCAAAATTATTTATTACTACAATATGACGCAAACAGTAAAAACTAATTGAGGTAAAAAATAAAAAATACAATAAAATAAAACAAAACATTTTTTAACAATTTTTACTGTTTGCGTCATTGTAGTAATAAATAATTCTGCATCCACATATGTCCAAGTGAGTGAGTGCCTGTATACTTTCATTATATATTCAACTTCTAAGACAGGGCGAGTCAATTTGAACAGTGCACCCTACCCATCACGATTAGCAGGAGAGCCACCTTATTACACTTTTTTTTTTTACTTATTTTTATTCTGACGAAAAGGGGTGAATTATAATATATATATATACATACACACATTTGAGAAAGGCTCAAGGTAGGAGCCGAAACATCGCGCTGCCCACATGGGTGAATAAAATGTGATTTTATCTTTATTTTTGGAGTGCTGCCGCTTTTTCATTTTTATACTATTTAGGACTTGTCAATCCTTTTGTGGCCAAGCACCCACCATAGCATCTTTAGACGGTGTGTGTGTGTGTGTATAAATATATATATATATATATATATATATATTGTGGGGGGACTCGCTCTGGTAGACAGCGGAGCGGGTGCAGTATAGAGGCAAAGGGAGTCCAGGTAGTGCAGCAAATAGTGTTTTATTTCACACTTGCACAAACAAAACTCAAAACAGTCACTTAGTGTTACTTCACACACAGCAAAAACTTGAGGCAAAACAAAAGTCCAAGACTGAATCAAATTCACCTGTGTGGTTTAGGTGCGTGTTCACACCCGGCTGTCAGCCCAGCCGCAGGAAAGTCCAACCTCAGGCTGGGCAGACAGCACGCCTCTTTGCAAGCTCTTGCTTCCAGCCCTGAGCTCCACAGAACACCAGCAGTTTCAGGTTAAATTCCTCAAATCCTAAGGTGTCAGTTCACACCTGGCTGAATACTCCAGCAACACAAAAAGTCACTGACCGTCTTTACATGGCCTGCTCTCCTGACACACAGGTCTCCCAGCTTTCAGCCCAGCACAGGGCTGGATCCCAAACCTGAGAGGCTTTGCATAAACCCAGCTGTCTTTTTAAAGGCAGCTGAGTATTAACAAAAAACCCGGACCGGCACCTAAAATCCGGTCCATTATTTGCCCTCACCTGGCTGCAATCAACCCAGCAGCACAGGCTGAGAGGAAAATACCTGTTTTTACCACCAAACCTCTCACTGTGCTATATATATATATATATATATATATACACACACACACACACACTTTTTTTTTTTTATTTACAGCATGCAATTATCAGGTTGCCATTTCTATTTAGTAATGGTATTAAAACCACTCCTAAATAGAAAATTCCATAAATTCCAATATAGTGCTGTCACCCTTAGGCCTACATTGGAATTTACCTGTGAAAGGCCTAGTCGTTTCCAGCAGGCTCGGACCTTTCACAACGATGGCTTTACCCAGCCCCATACAAGTGCATGGGAGTTACAGAAACAGCACAGCAGTCTACATGGTTTATGTAACTTGCGGAACTCGCCTGTGCTCTACATCTATAGCTCTTATTCACTTGTATGGCAGCAATGTGAACTGCATAGCACCGTCCGCTTGGCTGTTTCCGTCGTTCCGACTAGCTCTGGCTGCCGCATCCAAGTGGGATGAGATCGGAGGAGGCCCTAAGTACAGATAGCTGCAGGTCCTGGCGGTGAGGCCTGCATCTATCAGACAGTTATGACATATCCTGTAAAAATACTTCATATTTCACTTCTAGACACTCTGACCTAAAGGTGTAAATGAGCTAGAATGGAAACATACAGTGAGAAGGCCTCTTATTCAGGTATAACAAGATTGCACACATATGAGGAAAAGAACGGCGTCTCTTATTGACCAACAATCTTGGAAAGCCTGAAAAAAACCAAAGCTCAGCAAGAAGCGCTTTACAGACCCTGACAATTGTTTCCCACCGAGAGCCTATCTGCTGGCTGAATGTGGAACGCTCGAGTCTCTCTGGAAACCTCATTTCAGGAGCAGGATCCGAACAAATACTCTCAGACCATAAAGGAGTTTGGTGTCTTCTCCAACAACGAGGGGAAACAAAGCAGACGATGAATGCCTAGATGCTCTTACATGTGAGAGCAAGTTCCAGCTTTGCGTTTGCCGGTGCCAGAATGAATAAGATAAGTGGTATCTTAAATGCTATACAGCCGTGCCAAGAACATGACAATGGAAGGATTCCCATTGACAAATACTCGGCAGATAGAGCGGGCCGACTGCCGACGCCTCGCAGCCTCCTAGCACCTGTCCCTTCTACCTTACCCTGTCCTCCTAATGAGCGGCAGCTGCTCAGGGGTAAAGTAAACCGTGTATCTAAAGGGCTCGCCTGCGATCTATTGCACACAAGGAAGCGGACCGCTATCCAAAATGCTAATAAATGGGACCACCATTCATCTCCTAGGTCACAGGAAAACGAGAAGTTGGGTGGCAAAGTGTGCAGTGAGGAAAGATAACAGCGTCTATGTCAACAATGTCACTGAATGGGTTAACCCGGGGATGGCTGTGTGTGAACACCTGCCAGCAGGGAACAAGTCACGACGCTGGACAAAGCTTCTGCGCTGTGCACCTTCAAAGCCCTGGAAGGAGCAGCTGAGCAAGTTGGACACAAAACAGCCTTTTGTGTCATTCTTTTTCCTTTTACGCCCCAAGGGAGGCAGGTCGTACGATGCACATGGTGTAACCCTCCCAAAACCTACTAAACAATACCATTATATAGACTACTACAGTACAAAACCACGTACGGTACTTTGCTAAGATCGTGTTCACACAAGTCAGATTTCTGCACCGAAATCTACACACTAGCCATGTCCTGGGAAGGTGAATGGGGTTTCCAAAACTAGATTTGTACACTTTGGAAAATTTCCTTATGGGTTTATGTCCCTGCAGTGAAAAAAAAATCGACCGTGGAAATAAGTAGAATGTCACTGATTTTGTACAGAAACACAGAGGATTAGCCCCATTTAAAAATCCTATTGAGGGTCTGATGCAGAAACAGCGCTTGTGAAATCAAGTGTCAACCTCATATTTCTGCTGCACAAATACATGATGGATTTTAAAGGGCTTCTCCACCTTTACTATACTGATGATCTATCCTCTGGATAGGTTATCAGAATCTGATCGTGGGGGTCTGGCACCCGGGACCCCACTGATCAGCTGTTTCAGTGGACCACGGCGCCCTGGTGAGCTCCCCTGCCTCCTCACAGCTTACCAAGCACAGCGCCATACATTTTACAGCAGCTCAGTCTATAGCCGAACTGCGAACTACGCCTGCGGCACACCTTCTCAAATAGATGATCAGCAGGGAGGGGAAGGGGGTGTCCCAGGTGTAAGACCCCCACCGATCAGAGGACGAGTAGATCACGAGAACAACCAACAAATTATATGATGCAGCTCCGTATTTGAGTCAAAGGCGTCACCGTCCGAACCCACAGTGTGTTATTGAGAATAAGTAGTTGTACAGACATATAAGTGTATAGATAATATCTGACCTAGAGGCTCTACACAATTATCGTTATTACATGGGTGGTACACTCTACCTCTGGCAGTCCAGCTGCTGTGAAACTACAACTCCCAGAATCCTCGTTTCAATTCTGTGGGAATTACCAGAACAGCTTAGAAAGTGTGCATGCTGGGAGTTGTAGTTTCACAGCAGCTGGAGTGCCGTAGATTGCTTACCGCTGCTCTAAAAAGTGCTTGAGGGCATCTTGGTGGTGAATACCTCGCCTGTGATGGGTTACGCTTACGCCATCAGTCACACGGACTAGGCACAGCTCAGTCCCATTCAAGTGAACAGAGCCAAGCCCAGCATGGCCATTATATACAATGTAGATCACTGGTAAGCTATGAGAAGGCCGCAGCGCTCAGTGGAGTGGTTCAGCCTCTTCAAACAGCTGATTGGCAGTGTGCTGGGAGTTGGATCCCCATCGATCAGGTACTGATGACCGATCCTGACGGTAGGCCATCAATATGAATCCCAGATAACCCCTTTAGGCAAGGGCTACACAATGACATTTATTGCATTTTTTGTACTGATAGTATTTGGTGTCGCATAGTGACATGCTGTGACTACGACATGACAGTCCCACAAAAATCCATCAAAGTTGGATTTTTGTGCAACTGTCGTGTCGCAGTCACATGTCACAGTGCGACATCACCATTACCAAAAATGCCGCACGACATTACTGCGACCTGTCGCAGTGTAGTAGTATTCTTTTGATGTGCAACAGATGTCGTGTAGCCGTGCCCTTAACTGCCAGCTTTCCTGATATCCGTTTTACTAAATATTGGCATTCCACATTGAAAAAGGAGTCTGCCTTGTGCTGCCCCTCTGTTACACCTGCTGGAAATATACCAGGAAAAATAAATAATAATAATAAATCAGACGTGTCCCTATGTGGTCCGACACTGGCATCACTTATTGGACAGTGTCAGACTGACGTCGTAACACACTGATGCCAAAGAGAAAGGTAACAGAGGAACGGCACAATGAAATGTTCTAAGGAAAGAGAATCCAGATTCGATTATGTATTTATCAAAACAGACATGTCAGGAGAACCAACAAGCCTTTTTTGAAAAAAAAAGTTTTCACCCAAACTTGAAAATTCTGTAAAAACATCAAAACCTTACTTCCACACGTGTGGGTCTGGGGAACTGAGGTGCAGGACGCTGTTTAGCAAAGACTGACACAGATGTTTTAGTTTAGGGGGTCCTAGATCTGTGACAAGGTGGACAAAAGAGGACCCCAGTAAAATTATTATAATGGTTCTGATCAACTAATCAGCGAAAATTACAGGTCGCAGACTTTGTTAGTCAGGGACGGAAATTCCCTGGTGAGCGCTTTCTGCACCCCTCGCACAGCGGCTGCTGAACCAGTCTTGCTGCACAAGGTCCTAGCAACAAACAGCAGCAAAGACCTCCGCTTCCTGGACCCCTGTCAGTATGACATTTAACCTTGGAAAAAAGTGAAAAATTATTTTCTGCCTTCATCCACGTCCTAAAAATCATAAGTCTGTAGGAATCGTCGATCTCAGGGGTTACCAGAGACTGTTTGAACCAGTGCAACAAGAAGTCAGCATCTTTTCCATTCACACGTCCGTAGTGTGTTGCGGATCCACATTACACCCGGCTGGCACCCCCATAGAACTGCCTATTCTTGTCTGCAATTGTGGACAAGAATAGGACATGTTCTATTTTTTTCCGGAGCCGCGGATCGGAAGTTCGGGACCGCGGTCCAGAAATGCGGATGCGGACAGCACACTGTGTGCTGTCCGCCTCCATTCCTGCCCCATAGAGAATGAATGGGTCCAGATCTGTTCCGCAGCGTCGTGGAACAGATCCGGACCCATTCTACGGACGTGTGAATGGACCCTTACAAAGATGTCTGCTGACGGCTATTCCTCCTCAGCGTTGTGGAACAGATCCGGACCCATTCTACGGACGTGTGAATGGACCTTTAAAAAGATGTCTGCTGACGGCTATTCCTCCTCGCCTCACACATGCATGCCCGGAACCACTGAGTGTACATGTATTCTTAATAGGGATGGAGAATCAAGCCGCTGCCAGACACCCCGCAAGAACAGACGATCAGGCATGGTGAAATCAAACATGTCCAATCCTGCTGTCAATTGACATTTGCTATCAGGGGACACTGGGGACAACCCCATACATATTAGACGGTTGGTAGGACACCCCCTGAATCCGCTTTTTTCAGTAGCTTCAGCCCCAGAATTATGCTTCACTGTGTAATTCCGTTACACAGCTCTGTCCACTTCATCATGGACAGAGATGATTACTGCAGCACTGCAGCAATTGATGTCAATAGGAGCAGTGCTGTAGTAATCGTCTCTGTCCATGATGCAGTGCCTAGTTCCACAATGAACTACTGAAAAACAGCCGACAGACGGGGTGCAGGAATAGGTCCTGGAAACCGCCATTTTTCCCTTTACACAGGGGAACAACCAAATCATGGCAAGGCTATTATGCTGCTGCGGAGAGATCTGTAATGCAGCTCTTAGGCCAGACACACACCAGCAAGTTCAGTGTGAGAAACTCGCAGCAGGTTTCGATGTGAGGTCCCATTCTGACCTCCTAACAGAATGGCATAGCAGTATGTCAGTGTAGTTTAGTTTAGTAGATACCAGGACTCTCAGGGTCACACAGCATTATAAATCATTATAATGCTGTGCGATCCTGTTAGGAGGTCAGAATGGGACCACAAATTGACACACGCTGTAAGTTTATCGCATTGAACTCGCTTGTGTGTGTCTGGCCGCAGGTTATAAAAAAAATAAGAAAGTGAGTAAAGATTTACTTGTTTCAAAAGCCTGAACTTTGGAGACAGAACATACCTGTCAGAGGCGCTGCAGGATCAGCGGGCGTGAGCTGCAGCCACTGCCGTGCATCGTGATCGATGGCCACATCTATAGGTGTAGTCACTTCAGGCTCATCCTCACAGTTCTGCCATGGCATCAGATATTCCGCTTCCTGGCCGTATCCATTTGTCACATCACTGCTGACACTTTCAACTGCATTAAAGTTTATAATTAATCAAATCGTAAAGGAAAATTCAGCTCTAAATCTGATGATGTTTCTTTAAAGAGGACCTGTCACCAAAAAATGCAATGCAAATGAAAGCACCACGTTATAGAGCAGGAGAAGCTGAGCAGATTCATGCATGTATTTGTGGGAAAAGATTCAGTAAAACTTTTTACATCTGCAGCCGTGTAAAGAGCTATCGGTACAGGAGGGAGGTGTTATCAGTGATTGATGGCATTGTGTACATAGAGAGATAGCTATCAATCCCTGATATTGGTGGGGGGGTTGGTGTTATCAGGGATTGATAGCTATCTCTCTATGTACACAATGCCATCAATCCCTGATAACACCTCCCTCCCGTACCAATAGCTCTTCACAGTGCTGCAGATGTAAATGTAAAAATTTCAAGTTTTACTGAATCTTTTCCCACAAAACTATTGAAACTATACATCCATCTGTTCAAGTTCTCCTGCACTAACACTGTGCTTTCAGATTGCATTGCATTTTTTGGTGACAGGTCCTCTTTAAAGGGGTTTTCCCACTAACCCAGGCACCGCACAAAACACTATAACGTTACTGCGCTATCACTTTCTGTATTGCCTGTTGTGTGACCGCAGGAAAACTGAGGGTATGCTGTGACAATGCAGTCACCTGAGCAAAGGTCACACCCCACAACAGGAGACTAAGGCCCCTTTCACACGGGCGAGTTTTCCGCGCGGGTGCAATGCGTGAGGAGGACGCATTGCACCCACACTGAATCCGGACCCATTCATTTCTATGGGGCTGTGCACATGAGCGGTGATTTTCACGCATCACTTCTGCGTTGCGAAGAAAATCGCAGCATGCTCCAGTTTCTGCGTTTTACACGGAACGCAGGCCCCATAGAAGTGAATGGGGCTGCGGGAAAATCGCAAGCATCCGCAATCATGTGCGGATGCGTTGCGATTTTCCCGCATGGTTGCTAGGATACGATCGGGATGGGGACCCGATCGTTATTATTTTCTTTATAACATAGCTATAAGGAAAATAATCGCATTCAAGTCTACAGAATGCACTGTGCCCGGGCTTTAAAGGGTTAAAATAATAAGAGTGAACTTACCTTCTCCCATTGTGCGCAGAGCCCCAGAATGTCTTTCTCTTGATAGTTTTGTTGCTTGAGGACCTGTGGTGACGTCACAGGGTCACATGGTCCAATCATAGAAGCATTTGAGTGGACCATGTGACCCATGTGATCCTGTGACATCACGGCAGGTCCTTTCAACGGATGAAGGACCTGCCGTGATGTCACAGGATCACATGGGTCACATGGTCCACTCAAATGCTTCTATGATTGGACCATGTGACCCTGTGACGTCACCACAGGTCCTCAAGCAACAAAACTATCAAGAGAGAAGACATTCTGGGGCTCTGCGCAGTACAATGGGAGAAGGTAAGTTCACTCTTTATTATTTTTAACCCTTTAAAGCCCGGGCACATTGCATTCTGTAATTTGAATGCGATTATTTTCCTTATAACTATGTTATAAAGGAAAATAATTACACATAAAGAATACTCATCTCGAAACCAGACTTCAGTGATGAAGTCTGACTTGGGTCTGGGTACCAAGCATGCGGATTTTTTCACGCGCGTGCTCAACGCACTACAAACGTTAGCACACGCGCGGAAAAATCGCAGCGATTCCCGCAACGCACCCGCATCTTATCCGGGCGTCAAACATGACGCCCGTGTGCAAGAGGCCTAAAAGTGCACAAAATCCACGGGAGTGTTAAATAACAAAAAACGTAAGAATTTTAAAGAATTTTTCCGATGCTTTTTAACTAGTCACCTCCACTCTGGATAAGTCATCAGTATCTGATCAGTGGGGGTCTGACACACAGGACCCCCACTGATTAGCTGTTTGAAAAGGCACCAACATTCCTGTGAACACCGCAGCCTTCTGGCAGCTTACCCTAGGCCAGTGATGTCACATTCACTGGTCATGTGGCCTAAGCACAGCCCCATAAAAGTGAATGGTGCTGAGCTGCAAGATCAATCACAGCCGCTATGCAATATATGGCGCTGTGCTTAGTGAGCAGAGAGGCGGTCGTGGCGCTCCTTCTGAACCAGCTGATCAGCGGGGGCGTCAGACCTCACCAATCAGATACTGATGATCTATCCAGAGGACAGAAAAAACCTTTTTATCATACTACCATGTCAGTTAATACTGATTCACAAAACACATTGTGGTGCAAGGCATTTAAGAACTAAAGCCTCTATTACACTGCCCCATTTTTCGGCAATCACTAACAAGCGATCGCGATCATCTTGCAGCGTAATACTGCCGCCAATTGCCTGATGAACTAAATGCCCAATCCGGCAATCCAAATCTTGTGACATGTTAAAAAACTATTGTTTGCAAGCGGCAGATTGGGCTGTCTAATAACGATCTGCCGCAGGTAAATCACTATACAGCTATGGCATAGCGATCACTCCTCTCCATGCTGTGGAGGAGATGGCCGCATGTAATGGCAGTGGTCTTCTCCACTAGCGAGCAGGAGATTGCTGAGAGGGAACTCTTCCCTCCTGACAATCATCTGCCACATACGGCTGTGTAATACAGCCTTAAAGGGGTTGTCTCATCTGAGACAATGGGGGCATATCGCTAGGATATGCCTCTATTGTCTGATAAGAGCAGGTCTCACAGCTGGGACCAGCACCTATCTCCGAAAGCGGTGGAGGGTGCACTTTACATGCGCAGCCATCCCACATTCATTTCTATGAGACCACCGAAAATTTCCGTCGGGCCCATAGAAGTGAACGGGAGTGGTGGACAGTCATGCACTGTGCGCTCTGATTCACTTCTATGGGGATAGCGCTTGGTGGTGGCCGGAACCAGAGTCCTACAGCCACCATTTTGGCCTGCTCCGTTCTCAAACAAAGCATATGCCTCCACTGTCTCAGATGAGACAACCCCTTTAAATCCCTCCGAGGGAACTTTAACATGGAAACATAATTTTTACCTTGAAATATAAAAATTGCCCATTTTCAGTCTGCAATCCTCGTTCTTTCATTCATTTTTAAACCTCCAACTATTCAGTTTACAACCTGTTTTTAGGATCAGTCTTTTCTCATGTGGACATGTCCTCCCTTCCACTAATACATGCTGGATCTGTCTATCCAGGATGCTGCTGCCTTCCCCTGCAAACTTATGTGTGCTTTCCTGCCTATCTATAGCCTGTGTCAGATGCCCACCTTGGGTCCTCTCTACCCTTTAATCTACAAACTCCATGGCAGAGTGTTATCCAGTACAGAGCTCTGACAGATTTATGTCAAATTCAGCAGCATCAGCAAGATTAAGGATGTCCACATACTATGCAACAGCAAAATGGTAGGAAGCGTTTAATGGAGACCATTGACAAAGCTGCTTAATTTTGCATTTAGAAAGCAAATAAAAAAAGTCCAGAGTAAAGAATTCCATAGCCTTTAAATTGGTATCCCAATTGTATGAACTCTTGAACACCCGTAGAAATGAATGGAGTCGCTGTACGCATGCTCGACTGGCTGCTACATTCATTTCAGGGGGGCTCCACAGGGCACGGGGTACCCATTCTGAAGATCGGTGGAGGTCCGACTGGTAGGACACCCACCAATCTATTAGTTATCCTCTATCCCGTGGATAAAGTCTTAAGACTGGGTTTAGCGACTTTTCACACTGGCGTAGGGGGGGGATGAGGAATTCATCCCTTAGCATTTTCTGAAACAGACTAAGCAGGATTCCCCTTTAAAATTTTGCTGTTAGATCTAGGGACTCAGGGGTGTGTGGTAGCAGACTGCATCACCCGTCACTCTGATGGCCTTCACGTTTGTTAAAAACGCGTCTTTACATGTGCATCGTCAGGATCCGTGGTATTTTAGCTTACTAAACCTTACGCTCAATGGTTAAATTCATTCTAAATGTATTTTGCTATGTGATTGATACATGTGAGAAGAGGACATTGGGGAGCTTGGTGATCTTGGACCACCACGGATTTGCAGAATGAACGCACTCTTCTTCTAAAAACCCTTTGGCACCGCTCAGTAATGTACAATAAAATCAATAACATTTTAGGGTACTTTCACACTTGCGGCATGGCTATCCGGCAGGTGAACAGCCCGCCAGATCCGCCATGCCGCAAGTACCTGTGTGCTGCTGCTCCGTCCCCATTGACTATAATGGGGGTGGGGGGCGGAGCTACGGAGCAGCACGGCAGTGATCGCCGGACATGCAGTACTTTTAGTCCGGTGATATTTGGCCGTGTACTGCCGTAGGTCCGCCCCCACCCCCATTATAGACAATGGGGACGGAGCGGCAGCAGACGGGTACTTGCGGCATGGCGGATCCCGATAGCCATGCCGCAAGTGTGAAAGTACCCTTACTTAGGCCTCATGCACACCGTATGTATTTTGCAGTCTGCAAACCGTGGATCTGCAAAATACGGATACCAACCATGTCCATGCCGCATTTTCCCATTCTACATGTCCCATCCTATTTTTTTAAAAATTGTTTGCTATTTTTTGCAGCCCCATTAAAATGAACGGGTCCACATCCAATCCGCAAAAAACTTCATCATATGCGGACCAAAAATACTGTCATATAAATGGAACTTTACGTTGCTGCTGTAATTCTATCAATGAAAATATCTGATCCGTTACAACGTGCTGTGAGCTCCCCAGTAGAATAAGGTGACAGATGTCGCCCATGGAATCTCACAAATGTGACATCTCTTTTCAATACCTCTGTCATGATCAGAAATTCTTCCACTCAAATGCTGAGTATCGGCATGCCACTCCAATTCCGCTGGACTGCTACTTCTCCGGATCATAATCTGGGAGGACAAGGTGAAAGGTTCATGACGGATTTGAATAATACAGCGATTTATTTTATTTTTTCAGGGGAATGTGCGAACACAGTCCCCCACTACCACAAATTATGTAGTCAAATTTCACGTATTTGGGGAAATCGCAGGGATCAGCCCACCGAGAGTGCAACGGACGAGCCTAATCCTAGGAGAATCACCTTAGTGATCCTGGTATCTCGCCTGCCATGCAAGAACGTGTTCACATCTGCGCTGGAGGCTCCGTTCTGGGCCTTCGTCACACATTTTGTGAAAAACAGCAGAGAGAAAAGTCCAAACTAATCCTATTCTAGACAATGGGATCTGTTTGGCTCCATTCGTGTCAGTTATGAGCTGAATCCAGCGCTTACGTTATTTTCATTATTCTGATCCTATAATGGAGCAAAACAACCGAAATAAAGAACGCTAGTGTGAAAGAGCCCCAAGTATCAGTTTGTGATACTGGCTCAAAAATTCGGCATTAATGGAGCAGGACTAGGGTCATATTACATGTCAAACGTAGAAAAGTAAAAAACAAAAATGATACTTGAAGACAGTTCAAAATGCAAATGTATAATACTGCACTATCATTCTCCTCCGCCGCTCCTAAATCCGAGGTAGAAACAAGTTCTAGACAATATACTGCAATATTAAAGGGACTGTACTGTATATGCAGATGTCTACACATAAGGCATACAAGACTCATACCACTGGCCCTTCAGCATCCTTCACCCCGCCATCAGTGGTTTCTTCTGGAGCAGAGATCGAGTCCTGGGAATATTCATTAGTGTTTTCATGTTTCTGCTCTGTAAGAGTTAAATAGGTTAGGAGGTTAGTATATACTCTATACACCAAGACGTGTCTCAAGGTGACAATGTACACGTGTCCGGGATACTCATTTCCTCCTTTTGTATTATCATCAACATATTAGTGATTATTACTACTAGAGGTGAGCGAACTTCTATTTTTAGTTCGGCGTCCAAAGTTTGGGTTCGGGTTATCGTAGCATCCCGTTATGGATTCCATAACAGCATTTGAAATCCATAAGGGGCTGCTTCATTGAACCCGAACCTTGGACAACACTAAGGACCTGGGGTGACGTCACCGCCATGTGATCAGTGCTGGGGGCGTGGCTCAGCACTGGATTGGATAAGAGGTGATCTAGTGCTGAACCACGCCCCCTGCACCTGATTACATGATGATGATGTCACCCCAGGTCCTTAGGGTTGTCCAAGGTTCGTGTTCAATGAAGCAGCCCCTTATGGATTCCAAATGCCGTTATGGAATCCATAACAGGATGCTACGATAACCCGAACCCGAACTTTGGACGCCGAACTAAAAATAGAAGTTCGCTCATCTCTAATTACTACTACTACTACTACTACTACGAGCACCATGACACTGCAGTAAGGCCGGGTTCACACCAGGGCTATTAGTTTACATTGCTCTGCTCCATTATAGAAGCAGAACAAGGACAATAACGGGCTCTCCAGATCCAGCACATAATGGCACCGAACAGTGATGAACAGACCGAACTGAGTATAACGGGTTCTGTTTAGGTTTCAATTCAGGAGTCTGGTCTTTTAGCGGAAATAAAAAGCCCAGCTGGTTTTGACAGAGTCCGCAACGGAGGCCAGAACTGGACCTGTGACACAGATGTGATGAAATATGGTTGGACATGGAGACATACAGGTTCTATATGGTATCCTCGGGCTCTTTTGACTACAGATGTTGCAGATGCGGCTGTAGATCCTGCACACTCGTAGGGTGCTGAAGCGGAGGTCCCGGCTGGTCCGATAAATGTGATAAATCTGCTGACCGGGCAACTAAGGAAGTGCTGCATTCTAGAGGAGACATTCCTAGGAAACCCCTGCTGAGTGTGGGCGAACAGAAAAATGCCAGCTGGAAGCCCTGCCTTGCAGTGGTGGATCAGCTATAGACCCCACAGGGAAATTTCCCGTTGGGCCAATGACCCAGGGGGCCACCAAGCCCTCCTCTCTGCTGCTGACTGGATACATAATGAGCTCCCAACAGTAATTAATGCTGTGAGAATCAGGTACTCATGTACCTGGCCAGTGACTGCACGTGCCCTCCTGAATTTAACTGCTGGGGCCCACACCGCCCCAGTCCAGGTATCTCATTCACGATACTACTGCAAACGAATGGTGGCTGACTGTCAACAACAGGACATGTAATGAGCGATAGGACGCCAAATTTCTTTTTGCTTAGTGCATGGAGATGGTCTGGGCAGAGACATGGGCATGTAATGAAGGTGCCACCTGTGTCTGGATAGTGGACAACCAAACTGTGGGAGCTGTTCATGCTTGTAAGCAGATTAAATGATCCTCTGTCTGGGCGTCCGGAGCCTCTTCACTCTGTGTGCGTGCCGCAATGTAACCACTGCTCCCAACACCTCCTAACGGTGTAGATGGGAATTCTTCAAAACGACCATCCTGCTTCTCAGTCAAAGGATGCGCCCTCTCTCAAAGTCTGTCCACTAGGCAAAGTGTCTTTGAGGGTGTCGTAGAGGCATGTATGGCAGTCAATTATCTTTTACCAAAGGGTACACTACCCAAAAGTAGCCTCTGAGAGCCTTTTATAGGGCAGTGGGGGAAGCATTTTTATGCCCTCTTCCGGCAAAACCCAGACCACACCTGTAATCATTTACATACCCGCCAGAGACATAACTGTATGCAGAGTTTTGCAGCAATACAACAATTCTATCCGAGTGTGGTATTCTTTGTCAAAGAGTACACAAAACCTTCCCTAGAGGAGAACTTCTATAGCAAACGTGGGACAGCTGACCGCTCACCTTGCAATGAGTCAGGACATGACTGCTCGGTTATATCAGAAGTACTGCTACAGCGCGTTAGCTCCTGGGGCTCCGGACAGCCGACTCCTCCCGATTCACAGCTGGCCTCCAATGGCTGCTGCAACTCATCCACTTCTAAAAAATAATCATGCCTGGATTATCTACACAAGAATATCATAGCGATACCAATAATGCTTCATTCTAGCCACACATAATCTAATGCTTTAAATGGCACCATCATTCCCTCTAAATATGGAAAGGTGCACACATTGTGCTTGGAACTATATAAAGGAGTTATCTAACATGGAGAAAATGATTTCAGGGCGTACATCCCCAGATTACAGGGAATTTCGCTGCTGGGGATCCCTGCAACTAGCAGTCATCTGGTGCAAAATGCAGCATTATAGGAAGCGCACTGAAACCAATGTCGTCCTCCAGAGTCAAATGTGTCAGGGGAACACTTCCATTAGCTTTACATACCTTTGTAAGGGATATGATGGTATTTAAAGCAGATACCATATAGCATATGCATCGGATCCTGATTCAACGTTATGGTTATTTGAAAGCGGACAATCAGTTTAAAGGGGTTATCTGAGAGTATAAACTGAACCCTCCCCCCATATACTGAGGCCCCCACATTGAATATACTTACCTGGCTTCCCACGCCACCGCTGCTGCTTCTCCCTGTGCACGGATGAAAACATCCGGTATCGGGGGCAGCCAATGGCAGGTGGTGACGGGAAGAGCCTTCCTAGCATCGCGGGTGATGCTAGGGAGGCTCGTCCCAGTCTGCGATTGGCTGCTCATCCCCCCCCCCCCCCCCCCGCAAACTGGGAGTAGCAGCAGCGGCGGTGCGGGGACCAGGAGCAGTGCAGGGAGCGGGGAGCCAAGTAAGTAGATTCAGCAATTTATACTCTCGGATAATATCGTATTAGAAAACGGACACCATCAATAGGACAAAACGAACGTCAAATTGTAGATTATGCAAAATGTCAAAGAGCACAATTAAATATTAGCCGCAAGCATCTAAATCAGTTAAGACCGGACAGAAGGAAGGACAGTGTTCGACTGGAAAAAGTAAAGGTCTATAACCTAGCATGGTAGATGGTAGAGCAGAAATAATGAAAAAGGAGGGAGAGTTACAGTACCTGAGAGTTTCTGAGAGCAAGACGCATAAGAGATACCAGGTAAGAGAGAGCTCACAGTGTGAAGGAGGTGGGGAACACTTTTAGCAGCTGGCAAAGCCTCATAGAGATGAACACAGTTGCTGATAGACTGACTTCGCTTGGCTTTTAGAGAAGAAGAGTAGAGGGAATAAGAAGACATGTCAAACAAAGACCACAGCACTGGAGCTCCAGCACTGACCATCGCCCAGCACTGGAGCCCAATCATTGACCATCGCCCAGCACTGACCATGACCCAGCACTCGAGCTCCAGCAATGACCATATCCCCGTACTAGAGCCCCACTGACCATGACCAAGAACTGGAGCTCCAGCACTGACCATCGACCAGCACTGGAGCCCAATCATTGACCATCGCCCAGCACTGGAGCCCAATGATTAACCATCGCCTAGCACTGGAGCCCAATGATTAACCATCGCCCAGCACTGGAGCCCAATGATTAACCATCGCACAGCACTGGAGCCCAATGATTAACCATCGCACAGCACTGGAGCCCAATGATTAACCATCGCCCAGCACTGGAGCCCAATGATTAACCATCGCCCAGCACTGGAGCCCAATGATTAACCATCCCCCAGCACTGGAGCCCAATGATTAACCATCCCCCAGCACTGGAGCCCAATGATTGACCATCGCTTGGCACTGGAGCCCAATGATTGACCATCGCTTGGCACTGGAGCCCAATGATTGACCATCGCTTGGCACTGGAGCCCAATGATTAACCATCGCCCAGCACTGGAGCCCAATGATTAACCATCCCCCAGCACTGGAGCCCAATCATTGACCATCGCCCAGCACTGGAGCCCAATCATTGACCATCGCCCAGCACTGGAGCCCAATGATTAACCATCGCCCAGCACTGGAGCCCAATCATTGACTATCGCCCAGCACTTGAGCTCCAGCAATTACCATCGCCCCGTACTAGAGCCCCACTGACCATGACCAAGCACTGGAGCCCCAGTACTGAACATCGCCCAGCACTGGAGAACCCATTACTGGAGCTGTCAGCACTGACCATCCCCCAGCATTGGAGCCCTGAATACTGACCATTGGACCTTTACAAACATTTAAAGAAAACCTGTCACCATGAAAACGAAAAAATAGTCTGCAGTCAGCATCTGAGAACAGGAGGAGCTGAGCAGTTTTATGGGAAAAGATTAGGTATAAATTGTATTTCATTTATTTAAATTCCTGCTCCTTCTGAGCTTTGTCCAGGACACGGTCCCATCAGTGACTGACAGCCTTCCCTCTATGACTGTGTATACAGAAATAGCTGTCAGTCACTGATAGGACCTTCCCTCTATGACTGTGTATACAGAGATCGCTGTCAATCACTGATAGGACCTTCCTTCTATGACTGTGTATACAGAGATCGCTGTCAATCAATGACAGGACTGCCCTCTATGACTGTGTATACAGAGATCGCTGTCAATCACTGATAGGACCTACCCTCTATGACTGTGTATACAGAGATAGCTGTCAGTCACTGATAGGACCTTCCCTCTATGACTGTGTATACAGAGAGAGCTGTCAGTCACTGATAGGACCTTCCCTCTATGACTGTGTATACAGAGACAGCTGTCAGTCACTGATAGGACCTTCCCTCTATGACTGTGTATACAGAGAGAGCTGTCAGTTACTGATAGGACCTTCCCTCTATTACTGTGTATACAGAGAGAGCTGCCAGTCACTGATAGGACCTTCCCTCTATGACTGTGTATACAGAGAGAGCTGTCAGTCACTGATAGGACCTTCCCTCTATGACTGTGTATACAGAGATAGCTGTCAGTCACTGATAGGACCTTCCCTCTATGACTGTGTATACAGAGAGCTGTCAGTCACTGATAGGACCTTCCCTCTATGACTGTGTATACAGAGAGAGCTGTCAGTCACTGATAGGACCTTCCCTCTATGACTGTGTATACAGAGATAGCTGTCAGTCACTGATAGGACCTTCCCTCTATGACTGTGTATACAGAGACAGCTGTCAGTCACTGATAGGACCTTCCCTCTATGACTGTGTATACAGAGAGGCTGTCAGTCACTGATAGGACCTTCCTCTATGACTGTGTATACAGAGAGAGCTGTCAGTCACTGATAGGACCTTCCCTCTATGACTGTGTATACAGAGAGAGCTGTCAA
>JAKVIS010000513.1:0-66127 GCA_033119425.1 Bufotes viridis | reverse complement strand
AAAAAAATATAACATATCCTATTCTTGTCCGTTTTGCGCACAAGAATAGGCATCTCTATAATTGGCCGCCAGTTCCGTTCCACAAATTTCGGAAGGCACACAGGCGGCTTCTGTGTTTTGCTGATCCGCAATTTGTGGACCGTAAAAAACGGAACGGTCGTGTGCATAAGGCCTAAGTTATATGTCCATGCTCAGCCCCAGACTGCTAGCAATTCATTCATAACTTCTAGTAGAAATAATAAAGGAATGGAACAACATAGAGCCATAAGAATAGATGCTCCAGAATTATGATTACATGGGGAATGCATGAAGCTAATATTACTGGCATGTCAGCAGAGGTGACAGGTCCTCTTTAATAACTATTTGTATCATTTTGTCTTAAAGTAGAAAAATGAAAATTTTTAAAATGTCTAATTCTTCCTCATTTTCTGTGTTGGTGTGGTGTTTTGTATATAGAGATGCTTGGAGGTGTATAAACTCCTATGTAAATGTGCCTGATTTTCATCCACAGGCTACATTTTGGTGCACCTATGAGGCCTGGGCCATATCAGCCAGTCTTGGGTGTGGCTCACAGCCTTCTCCCTCCTCCCATTGCAGGCATGGCTACATGCTGGAGGTGACTGGGGAGTATGCTGTGAGTCGGCCTTTACACTCCTGTAATTTGCCCACTGGCCCCTGGTATTGCCCATATGGCACAGGTAGGTGAGTTTTACGTCCCGAGCTACTTGAGAAACCTTGGCGCGGTGCTCGGGCTCAGACATGTCCTCCATAGTAGGATATGTTGGCCAATCTCTCAATTTTAACATGAGTATGAGAGTTTAGTAAGACCGCAGAGTGCACCTGTCTTTTCTATTCTTATTGTCCTGTTATATTGTTTATGACATCCACACTACAATGGCCATATTGTGTAAGATGTCTATTGTTGTACTTGTGGTCCGCTGCGGGCATCCTCCATTGTATGCATTTTTGCTGGGGATCGCCATTAGCGACAGGCTACAAGTGCAGGATCTGCTCCCCCGTGTATATATGCACAACTGCATTTCGGTTTAAGCATTTCCTGCCTGTTTTGACAAATAAAGGTAAAATATATAGATCCAAATTTACTACTAACATGAAGTATGACATATCACGACAAATCTTTTTCAGAAAGGCTTGGATAAGTAAAAGTATTCCAAAGTTATTACCACATAAAGGGACACATCAGATTTGCAAAAGGGCTTGGTAAGAAAGGTGAAAATTGGCGGCATCTGCAAGGGGTTAAAGAATTATCCTGTTATAACAAGTCACCCCCTCTCCACAGGTCGGACCCCCACCGACTATGAGAAGCCCTTAACAGAGGCTGGTCAACCATTCATTCTACAGGGAGTTCAGAATTATTAGGCAAATGAGTATTTTGACCACATCATCCTCTTTATGCATGTTGTCTTACTCCAAGCTGTATAGGCTCGAAAGCCTACTACCAATTAAGCATATTAGGTGATGTGAATCTCTGTAATGAGAAGGGGTGTGGTCTAATGACATCAACACCCTATATCAGGTGTGCATAATTATTAGGCAACTTCCTTTCCTTTGGCAAAATGGGTCAAAAGAAGGACTTGACAGGCTCAGAAAAGTCAAAAATAGTGAGATATCTTGCAGAGGGATGCAGCACTCTTAAAATTGCAAAGCTTCTGAAGCGTGATCATCGAACAATCAAGCGTTTCATTCAAAATAGTCAACAGGGTCGCAAGAAGCGTGTGGAAAAACCAAGGCGCAAAATAACTGCCCATGAACTGAGAAAAGTCAAGCGTGCAGCTGCCAAGATGCCACTTGCCACCAGTTTGGCCATATTTCAGAGCTGCAACATCACTGGAGTGCCCAAAAGCACAAGGTGTGCAATACTCAGAGACATGGCCAAGGTAAGAAAGGCTGAAAGACGACCACCACTGAACAAGACACACAAGCTGAAACGTCAAGACTGGGCCAAGAAATATCTCAAGACTGATTTTTCTAAGGTTTTATGGACTGATGAAATGAGAGTGAGTCTTGATGGGCCAGATGGATGGGCCCGTGGCTGGATTGGTAAAGGGCAGAGAGCTCCAGTCCGACTCAGACGCCAGCAAGGTGGAGGTGGAGTACTGGTTTGGGCTGGTATCATCAAAGATGAGCTTGTGGGGCCTTTTCGGGTTGAGGATGGAGTCAAGCTCAACTCCCAGTCCTACTGCCAGTTTCTGGAAGACACCTTCTTCAAGCAGTGGTACAGGAAGAAGTCTGCATCCTTCAAGAAAAACATGATTTTCATGCAGGACAATGCTCCATCACACGCGTCCAAGTACTCCACAGCGTGGCTGGCAAGAAAGGGTATAAAAGAAGAAAATCTAATGACATGGCCTCCTTGTTCACCTGATCTGAACCCCATTGAGAACCTGTGGTCCATCATCAAATGTGAGATTTACAAGGAGGGAAAACAGTACACCTCTCTGAACAGTGTCTGGGAGGCTGTGGTTGCTGCTGCACGCAATGTTGATGGTGAACAGATCAAAACACTGACAGAATCCATGGATGGCAGGCTTTTGAGTGTCCTTGCAAAGAAAGGTGGCTATATTGGTCACTGATTTGTTTTTGTTTTGTTTTTGAATGTCAGAAATGTATATTTGTGAATGTTGAGATGTTATATTGGTTTCACTGGTAAAAATAAATAATGGAAATGGGTATATATTTGTTTTTTGTTACGTTGCCTAATAATTATGCACAGTAATAGTCACCTGCACACACAGATATCCCCCTAAAATAGCTAAAACTAAAAACAAACTAAAAACTACTTCCAAAAATATTCAGCTTTGATATTAATGAGTTTTTTGGGTTCATTGAGAACATGGTTGTTGTTCAATAATAAAATTAATCCTCAAAAATACAACTTGCCTAATAATTCTGCACTCCCTGTATATGGGGCTGTTGGAAATGGCTGAGCAATGTACTTGTCTATTTCCGGCAGTCCCATACAGAATGAAAGGAGTGGCATGGTGCATGCTCAGCTAGCCACTACATTCATTTTGGGGTCCCAGAAGTCGGATCCTCACCAATCTAATAGTTATCCGCTATCCTGTGGTATAACCGGAATCCCCATTTAAATATAAATGACGTATAAAATATTGGTGCCTGTCTTGAATTGTAATCTTTTAGTTTATCAGGTATTTCTGTATTTCCCCCATAAGATACACACATTAAAACTTCTTGTGAACATGTCTGCAAATCCTTTGATGACTAGACCTCTCCTTGCAAGTAAGGTAAGATTTATTTTGTCTATTGTGTACACTACACTTGTTGACTGTCTACTTTGCAGTGTGTCTAAGGCCTATTGCACACAAACGTTTATTTTATCAGTTTACAGGGTGTTTTTTGTGTTCCGTATACGGAACCATTCATTTCAATGGATCCACACAAAAAACGGAAGATACTCCGTATGCCTTCAGTTTCCGTATTTCTATTTTTCTGTTCCGTTCAAAGATAGAACATGTCCTATCATTAAACGGATAACGAACAAGGATAGTACAGTTTTATCAGGGGCCAGCGTTCTGTTCTGCAAACGGAATGCAGACCAATGTCATCCGTATTTTATTGCGGACCGCAAAATACTGAAAAAGCCATACGGTCGTGTGCAAGAGGCCTAAGGGTAAGGCCTCATGCACACGAGCACAGGTCTCTTCAGTGTGCCATCCTTTCCTTAAACTTACATCAAACTGACCCATACAATTTCACGGATCATTTTTGTGAACGAGAGTAACCCTTTCAATTTCTTCCATGTTAAAAAAAAATCTGCATGGAATTATACATATAAGTATCTGCTCATATTCTGTATATATGGACACTGCACAGTACCACTTCTCTTATCCTGTATAAGGGGTGTAATATTCAGTATCTGCTCTTATTCTGTATATATGGACACTGCACAGTACCACTTCTCTTGTCCTGTATACTGGGTGTAATTCTCAGTATCTGCTCTTATTCTGTATATATGGACACTGCACAGTACCACTTCTCTTATCCTGTATAAGGGGTGTAATATTCAGTATCTGCTCTTATTCTGTATATATGGACACTGCACAGTATCACTTCTCTTGTCCTGTATACTGGGTGTAATACTCAGTATCTGCTCTTATTCTGTATATATGGACACTGCACAGTACCACTTCTCCTGTCCTGTATAAGGGGTGTAATATTCAGTATCTGCTCTTATTCTGTATATATGGACACTGCACAGTACCACTTCTCTTGTCCTGTATACTGGGTGTAATCCTCAGTATCTGCTCTTATTCTGTATATATGGACACTGCACAGTACCACTTCTCTTATCCTGTATACTGGGTGTAATTCTCAGTATCTGCTCTTATTCTGTATATATTGTGGTAAGGTGCAGGGTGCCATCGTGGATGGCAGGTATGTGTCACCGAGGTTCATAGCCTCGGTGAGGTGAGAGCCGTTTTTGTTGATGTCAGCAGCAGCTAGTGCTACTGACATAGTTTTAAATAGCATGGCTGCAAAGCCGATCCGGGCCGGCTCTTACCGGGAGCAGCTAAAGTGTAGGGTGGGTGGCTGCTCCCCACGACCCAGTCCTGGTTTTGGGCTGGGTTTAAAAACTCAGCCAGCTTCAGCAGCTGGGCTGTGATTGTCCTGGAGCTGCTAACAGTCCTGTGAAGTTCTCTGACCTGGAGGAAAGAGCTCAGCAAGGTGGTGTTTTTCCCTGCAACTTGAAGGTGGAATCTCCTGCGGCTGGGCCGACTGCTAGGTGTGAACCCTCACCTAAACCTCCCAGGTGACTGAACCCTGTGTTGGCCTGTTTTGTTTTGCCACAGTATTTCTGTTGTGTGTGAATTATCACCAAGAGACTGTTTTTCATTTATGTTGTGCAAGTGTGAATAAAACACTGTTTATTGCACTTTCTGGACTTCTTGTTTTGCCTCGGTACTGCACCCGCACCGCTATCTACCAGAGCGACTCCCCACAATATGGACACTGCACAGTACCACTTCTCCTGTATACTGGGTGTAATTCTCAGTATCTGCTCTTATTCTGTATATATGGACACTGCACAGTACCACTTCTCCTGTATACTGGGTGTAATTCTCAGTATCTGCTCTTATTCTGTATATATAGACACTGCACAGTACCACTTCTCCTGTCCTGTATACGGGGTGTAATTCTCAGTATCTGCTCTTATTCTGTATATATGGACACTGCACAGTACCACTTCTCCTGTCCTGTATACTGGATGTAATTCTCAGTATCTGCACTTATTCTGTATATATGGACACTGCACAGTACCACTTCTCTTGTCCTGTATACTGGGTGTAATACTCAGTATCTGCTCTTATTCTGTATATATGGACACTGCACAGTACCACTTCTCCTGTCCTGTATACTGGGTGTAATTCTCAGTATCTGCTCTTATTCTGTATATATGGACACTGCACAGTACCACTTCTCCTGTCCTGTATACTGGGTGTAATTCTCAGTATCTGCTCTTATTCTGTATATATGGACACTGCACAGTACCACTTCTCTTGTCCTGTATACTCGGTGTAATTCTCAGTATTTGCTCTTATTCTGTATATATGGACACTGCACAGTACCACTTCTCCTGTCCTGTATAAGGGTGTAATATTCAGTATCTGCTCGTATTCTGTATATATGGACACTGCACAGTACCACTTCTCCTGTCCTGTATACTAGATGTAATTCTCAGTATCTGCTCTTATTCTGTATATATGGACACTGCACAGTACCACTTCTCTTGTCCTGTATACTGGGTGTAATTCTCAGTATCTGCTCTTATTCTGTATATATGGAGACTGCACAGTACCACTTCTCTTATCCTGTATACTGGGTGTAATTCTCAGTATCTGCTCTTATTCTGTATATATGGACACTGCACAGTACCACTTCTCTTATCCTGTATAAGGGGTGTAATATTCAGTATCTGCTCGTATTCTGTATATATGGACACTGCATTTCTGACATTCAAAAACAAAACAAAAACAAATCAATGACCAATATAGCCACCTTTCTTTGCAAGGACACTCAAAAGCCTGCCATCCATGGATTCTGTCAGTGTTTTGATCTGTTCACCATCAACATTGCGTGCAGCAGCAACCACAGCCTCCCAGACACTGTTCAGAGAGGTGTACTGTTTTCCCTCCTTGTAAATCTCACATTTGATGATGGACCACAGGTTCTCAATGGGATTCAGATCAGGTGAACAAGGAGGCCATGTCATTAGATTTTCTTCTTTTATACCCTTTCTTGCCAGCCACGCTGTGGAGTACTTGGACGCGTGTGATGGAGCATTGTCCTGCATGAAAATCATGTTTTTCTTGAAGGATGCAGACTTCTTCCTGTACCACTGCTTGAAGAAGGTGTCTTCCAGAAACTGGCAGTAGGACTGGGAGTTGAGCTTGACTTCATCCTCAACCCGAAAAGGCCCCACAAGCTCATCTTTGATGATACCAGCCCAAACCAGTACTCCACCTCCACCTTGCTGGCGTCTGAGTCGGACTGGAGCTCTGTGCCCTTTACCAATCCAGCCACGGGCCCATCCATCTGGCCCATCAAGACTCACTCTCATTTCATCAGTCCATAAAACCTTAGAAAAATCAGTCTTGAGATATTTCTTGGCCCAGTCTTGACGTTTCAACTTGTGTGTCTTGTTCAGTGGTGGTCGTCTTTCAGCCTTTCTTACCTTGGCCATGTCTCTGAGTATTGCACACCTTGTGCTTTTGGGCACTCCAGTGATGTTGCAGCTCTGAAATATGGCCAAACTGGTGGCAAGTGGCATCTTGGCAGCTGCACGCTTGACTTTTCTCAGTTCATGGGCAGTTATTTTGCGCCTTGGTTTTTCCACACGCTTCTTGCGACCCTGTTGACTATTTTGAATGAAACGCTTGATTGTTCGATGATCGCGCTTCAGAAGCTTTGCAATTTTAAGAGTGCTGCATCCCTCTGCAAGATATCTCACTATTTTTGACTTTTCTGAGCCTGTCAAGTCCTTCTTTTGACCCATTTTGCCAAAGGAAAGGAAGTTGCCTAATAATTATGCACACCTGATATAGGGTGTTGATGTCATTAGACCACACCCCTTCTCATTACAGAGATTCACATCACCTAATATGCTTAATTGGTAGTAGGCTTTCGAGCCTATACAGCTTGGAGTAAGACAACATGCATAAAGAGGATGATGTGGTCAAAATACTCATTTGCCTAATAATTCTGCACTCCCTGTATATGGACACTGCACAGTACCTCTTCTCCTGTCCTGTATACTGGGTGTAATTCCCACTATCTGCTCTTATTCTGTATATATGGACACTGCACAGTACCACTTCTCTTATCCTGTATACTGGGTATAATTCTCAGTATCTGCTCTTATTCTGTATATATGGACACTGCACAGTACCACTTCTCCTGTCCTGTATACGGGGTCTAATACTCAGTATCTGCTCGTATTCTGTATATATATAGACACTGCACACTACCACTTCTCTTATCCTGTATACTGGGTGTAATTCTCAGTATCTGCTCTTATTCTGTATATATGGACACTGCACAGTACCACTTCTCTTGTCCTGTATACTCGGTGTAATTCTCAGTATCTGCTCTTATTCTGTATATATGGACACTGCACAGTACCACTTCTCTTGTCCTGTATACTCGGTGTAATTCTCAGTATTTGCTCTTATTCTGTATATATGGACACTGCACAGTACCACTTCTCCTGTCCTGTATAAGGGGTGTAATATTCAGTATCTGCTCGTATTCTGTATATATGGACACTGCACAGTACCACTTCTCCTGTCCTGTATACTGGGTGTAATTCTCAGTATCTGCTCTTATTCTGTATATATGGACACTGCACAGTACCACTTCTCTTATCCTGTATAAGGGGTGTAATATTCAGTATCTGCTCTTAAGGTCCATTCACACGTCCGTGTGTGTTTTATGGATCCACGGATCCGCGGATCCGCAAAACACGGACATCGGGCGATGTGCGTTCCGCACTTGCGGACCGCACATCGCCGGCACTCTCATAGAAAATGCCTTTTCTTGTCCGCAATTGCGGACAAGAATAGGACATGTTCTATTTTTTGCGGGAACGCAATTGCGGACCCGGAAGTGCGGATCCGCAATTGCGGACCCGGCCGGGACATCGTCTGTCCCCATTGAAACTAATGGGTCCGCAATTCCGTTCTGCAAAATGCGGAATGGAATTGCGGACGTGTGAATGGACGCTAATTCTGTATATATGGACACTGCACAGTACCACTACTCCACTGAGGAAGGGGCAAGTTAATGACCGCCCCGAAACGCGTTTGGGATTTGGCGACCTTACCATAAAGGATCTACGCTTCAAAAGAATAAACTACATCACCTCTCCCGTCTGGATTAATCTAACAGAAAGATTTGAACTTAATCATCACACAAGGACCTTAGTACGACACTCCGGTACAGCCAATAGCGCTATCCCTTTGCCGTCACGTGGGACGCCACTGAGTGACGTTAGGACCACGTGGGACGCCGTGCCAGGTCCTAGCAGGGAAGAATCAGACAGCGCACTGAAGCCGAAGTGATCGAGAGGCGGAGGGTGAAGACCGGTAACGTACTGACATACTTATTGTTGATCATATGAAAAAGACCTGGGTGGACATGCTCTAATACAGGGCGTACCAGCAGTAGCGTGTGGACTTACTTGTCAATACAGGAGTGCTGGACAGATAGTAATATCGCAGCTAATTAACTATATGTAATTAACCACACTGGATTAACAATCTCGATCGCATATTAAATCCACTAACATTGAAATTTGATATATCATGCGGTATATGCCCTACTAACGCAAAGAAAACGTTAGTGTGACTACCAACCAAGCCCACATTTACGTAGAGTGTGGGGATTGCATGGACATACTCAGCCCGTAGGAGATATATGGACATAACTAGTCACATACTACGGGTGAGATGACTAGAAGAAAGATCTGATGTTACAAATGGTTGAATCCTGTTAAGACATTTATCATCGTTTTAAACGCGATACCAAACAGAGGCAATTATATTCTATTGCACGACGACTGCAAATATTCAATATCACCCTGTGCTAGGGTATATAGATGTATAAATAAGGTGGATCTGGACTTTTTAACGTTTTTTTTTTTTTTTTTTTTATGGATTTTTTTATGGATTTTTAGAGTTTGATATTTTTTTGGTTCACATGTTATGAATATATTTGAATACATATTGCAAAATAGCACAAGCCCATGTGAATCCAGTTGAGTGCCCCCTAGTGATGTCGCGAACATAAAATTTTCCGTTCGCGAACAGCGAACGCGAACTTCCGCAGATGTTCGCGAACCGGGCGAACCGCCATAGACTTCAATTGGCAGGCGAATTTTAAAACCCACAGGGACTCAATAGTGGCCAATTTCTGGCCACAATAGTGATGGGAAAGTTGTTTCAAGGGTTCTAACACCTGGACTGTGGCATGCCGGAGGGGGATCTATAGCAAAACTCCCATGGAAAATTACGTAGTGGATGCAGAGTCGGGTTTTAATCCATAAAGGGCATAAATCAACTACCATTCCTAAATTGTTTGGAATAACATGCTTTAAAACATCCAGTGTGTGTATACGATCAGGTATGATGTATCGATCAGGTAGTGTAAGGGTTACGCCCGCTTCACAGACATTGACAGACCATACTCCCCTTTTAATGCACCGCAAACACTTCATTTGCACAACCGCAAACTCCCCATTTGCACAAGGTTGGATACCAAGCTAGCCACGTCCCGGTGATGTCATTGAAGGTTTCTTCCTCCACCCAGTCACGTACAACACCAAGGGTCCCCGAAAGGTGAATTGAATTGATTTTTCGAACGGGGAGATGGTTAAAAAAAAAACTCTGGCTCCCTCCCCTTTGTTTTTATCCACGGTGACTGCGTCTGCGCCGTGCAATTTACTGTCACACCCGATATGAGTTGTATTTTCTGTAGTACTATTCTCATCAGTTTAATCCCTCTAACGTCCCCAATCTGGGGGCCATTTATTGAATAGATTTTTCGAACGGGGAGATGGTTAAAAAACGCTGGCCCCTCCACTCTGTTTTAATCCACGGTGACTGCGTCTGCGCCATGCAATTTACTGTCACACCCGATATGAGTTGTATTTTCTGTAGTACTATTCTCATCAGTTTAATCCTCTAACGTCCCCAATCTGGGGGCCATTTATTGAATAGATTTTTCGAACGGGAGATGGTTAAAAACGCTGGCTCCCTCCACTCTGTTTTAATCCACGGTGACTGCGTCTGCGCCATGCAATTTACTGTCACACCCGATATGAGTTGTATTTTCTGTAGTACTATTCTCATCAGTTTAATCCCTCTAACGTCCCCAATCTGGGGGCCATTTATTGAATAGATTTTTCGAACGGGGAGATGGTTAAAAACGCTGGCTCCCTCCACTCTGTTTTAATCCACGGTCACTGCGTCTGCGCCGTGCAATTTACTGTCACACCCGATATGAGTGGTATTTTCTGTAGTACTATTCTCATCAGTTTAATCCCTGTTACGTCCCATAACAGGGATTGCCTTTTGTGTAAAAAAAATTTGTCCGGGTACCTTCCACTGTGGTGTCCCAATAGCGACAAATTTTTTGAAGGCCTCAGACTCTACCAGCTGGTATGGTAAAAGCTGGCGGGCTAAGAGTTCCGTCAAGCCAGCTGTCAGTCGCTGGGCAAGGGGTGATTCTGTGACATTGGCTTTTTACGCTCAAACATGTCCTTGACAGACACCTGACTGTGGGCAGATGAGCAGGAACTGCTGAAGGTGAGAGATGGAGTGGCGGGTGGTTGAGAGGGGGCAGGGAGGACAGCAGTGGTTGACGTGGCTGAAGATGCTGGACCAGGAGGAGCATGGTGGCTTTGAGTTTGTGTGCTGCTTGTGCTCATGTGTTGATCCGAAAAGCAATGGAGCGGGCGCAGCCGTAGCGAAATGCGGCTTGACTACGGTGGAAGGTGATGGCACACAGGGTTAATGGTAGGGCAAGTTTAGGTGATAGGAGGGGATTGGTGGGGAGGAGTAGCATTTTCGCGCAATAGATTTAAGGGTTTGGGGGTGGAGTTTGTAGGCAGTTTGATCTGAGGGAAGGAAGTTGCCCACCCACCCGCCCGTTTACTGTTCAATAGAGGGTGGCTTTGCGGTTCTGCTCTTGTCGTAGCGAGCAGGTTAAAAGAGGGATCCTGGGAGGCAAAACTGGGACTAGGTGCATGGCTATATCTCTTGCGGCGTGCATCTAGGACGTTTTGGTGAATGGCAAGCTGGGGATCCTGTTTGGGCTAATAGCCTGGCAGGGGTTTAATTCCAAGAGTTGGTGCCCTTGGGTCGGAGAGTGCGGCCGAGGGTAAAAAGTGGGATTAACCTGGATCATGTGAGGAGGTTCGCTAGGGGCGAATCTGGTTAATTGGATTGCCTTCTAGGATCCCTTCAGTTCAAAGAAAGTTACATGTTGGTTTGATGGTGGATTAATGTTGGATTGTTGTGGGAATAATGTTTGGTTAATATTGGCCTGGTTTTGTGTTTTACTATTGGTATGTACAATACTTGGTAATTTATTTGGTTAATAAAATTAAGCTACGGCCTTTTATTCCAAATCATATGGTCATGTCTTTATTGGGGTATACAGGGTTAAGTGGCTCAGTGAGCCAGAGAATCTTACATCCCAGGAGTCACATAGGCGTTTGTGATGTGAGATCATGTGCCTTCGCAAAGCAGTTGTACCAAGGTGGGTGTTGGACTTCCCACGACTCAGTTTCTTTTGGCACAGGTTGCAAATGGCATTGCTGTTATCAGAGGCAGACACACAAAAAAATGCCACACTGCTGAGCTTTGCAATGACGGCATTCTGGTGGTGGCAACAGCATGCGTTGACTGGCGTGCTGTCTGGCTGACCCCAGGTGCCAATACATGCTGTCTGACTGTGCCACTAACTCCTTGCGACGACCTCCCCTGCTTCCAAATCGTCTCCTCATTCTCTCTGTCTCCCTTCTGAACTTTCCCCTCTTCTTCTCTTCGAGCAGGCACCCACGTGGCATCCGTGGACACATCGTCATCATCAACCGCTTCACTTGTATCTGACACCTCAGCAAAGGAAGCAGCAGCGGGTACAACATCATCATCATCATCATCACACTGTACCTCCATGTGTGTAATCCTGCCTGACTGAGACATATCCCCGTAATCTACATCATCTGGCAATAATGGTTGCGCATCACTAATTGCATCCAACTGATGTGTAAATAACTCCTCTGACGGATCAAGTGAAGCGGCTGTGGTGGCTGTGGTGGTAGTGGTGGTGGTGGCGGCGGGCGGGTGCGTGGTAACTTGAGAGCAGGTGACCGAAGCTGAGCTGGAGGAGGATGGTGCGTCAAGGTTCTTAGCGGAAGCTGTTGAAGATTGGGTGTCCTGTCTAAGCCAGTCAACTACGTCCTCAGAATTTTTCGGGTTCAGAGTACGTGGCCTCTGAAAACTGGGCATTATTCCAGGGACAGTGGAAATCACAGCACCACGACCACGACGGCCCCTGCGGGGTGGCCTGCCTCTGCCTGTCATTTTTTTTTAGATAAGTGGTACTACGCGTGATAGGTACTGTGTCACCCGGTATCAGTGGTGGGCATTGGCAGTGGGCACACTACAGTCAGTGGAAGTGGGCCTGACACACACTGGCAGCAGGCAAGCAACTGAATTTAGACTACTGTCTAAAAATTAAATGCCTTATTTATCGGCAAGCTACTGTGCCACCCGGTATCAGTGGTTGGCACTGGCAGTGGGCACACTACAGTCAGTGGAAGTGGGCCTGACACACACTGGCAGCAGGCAAGCAACTGAATTTAGACTACTGTCTAAAAATTAAATGCCTTATTTATCGGCAAGCTACTGTGCCATCCGGTATCAGTGGTTGGCACTGGCAGTGGGCACACTACAGTCTGTGGAAGTGGGCCTGACACACACTGGCAGCAGGCAAGCAACTGAATTTAGACTACTGTCTAAAAATTAAATGCCTTATTTATCGGCAAGCTACTGTGCCATCCGGTATCAGTGGTTGGCACTGGCAGTGGGCACACTACAGTCTGTGGAAGTGGGCCTGACACACACTGGCAGCAGGCAAGCAACTGAATTTAGACTACTGTCTAAAAATTTAATGCCTTATTTATCGGCAAGCTACTGTGCCACCCGGTATCAATGGTTGGCACTGGCAGTGGGCACACTACAGTCAGTGGAAGCGGGCCTGACACACACTGGCAGCAGGCAAGCAACTGAATTTAAACTACTGTCTAAAAATTAAATGCCTTATTTATCGGCAAGCTACTGTGCCACCCGGTATTAGTGGTTGGCACTGGCAGTGGGCACACTACAGTCAGTGGAAGTCGGCCTGACACACACTAGCAGCAGGCAAGCAACTGAAATTACACTAAAGTGTAAAAATTAAATGCCTTTTTTTGATGCAAAGTCCTGTGCCACACGGGATAACAGGGGTGGGCACTGGCAGTGGGCACACTACAGTCAGTGGAAGTCGGCCTGACACACACTGGCAGCAGGCAAGCAACTGAAATTACACTAAAGTGTAAAAATGAAATGCCTTTTTTATGCAAAGTCCTATGCTAGCCGGTATAAGTGGTGGGCACTGGCAGTGGGCACACTACAGTCAGTGGAAGTCAGCCTGACACACACTGGCAGGCAACTAACCTTAGATTAAAGTGTAAAAATTAAATGCCTTTTTTTGATGCAAAGTCCTGTGCCACACGGGATGACAGGGGTGGGCACTGGCAGTGGGCACACTACAGTCTGTGGGCCTGCAGCTCCTCACACACAGGCAGGCCAGGCAATTGCAATATGTATATAGGGAAAAAAAAAAGCAGACTAATGTTGCAGCCCTAAAAAGGGCTTTTTGGGGTGCTGTCAGGACGCTGTCCTTACAGCAGAGATCAGATGAGTCTTTCAGGACTGGAGTGAACACTGAATTCACTAGCCTAGCTATCGATTACCCTATTAAATCAGCAGCAACTACACTCTCCCTCCTCTCACTAAGACTGCAAATTCCGAATGAATCTAAAATGGATGCTGTGCAGGAGGTGGGAGGGTCTGGGAGGGAGGATATGCTGCTGATTGGCTGGAATGTGTCTGCTGACTGTGAGGTACAGGGTCAAAGTTTGCTCAATGATGATGTATAGGGGGCGGACCGAACATCGCATGTGTTCGCCCGTTGAGGCGAACGCGAACAAGCTATGTTCGCCGGGAACTGTTCGCCGGCGGATAGTTCGGGCCATCTCTAGTGCCCCCACACAAAAACACATATTCTGTATATATACACACTGCACAGTACCACTTCTCTTGTCCTGTATACTGGGTGTAATTCTCAGTATCTGCTTGTATTCTGTATATATGGACACTGCACAGTACCACTTCTCTTGTCCTGTATACTGGGTGTAATTCTTAGTATCTGCTCTTATTCTGTATATATGGACACTGCACAGTACCACTTCTCTTGTCCTGTATACTGAGTGTAATTCTCAGTATCTGCTCTTATTCTGTATATATGGACACTGCACAGTATCACTTCTCTTGTCCTGTATACTGGGTGTAATTCTCAGTATCTGCTCTTATTCTGTATATATGGACACTGCACAGTACCACTTCTCTTGTCCTGTATACTGGGTGTAATTCTCAGTATATGCTCTTATTCTGTATATATGGACACTGCACAGTACCACTTCTCTTGTCCTGTATACTGGGTGTAATTCTCAGTATCTGCTCTTATTCTGTATATATGGACACTGCACAGTACCACTTCTCTTGTCCTGTATACTGGGTGTAATTCTCAGTATCTGCTCTTATTCTGTATATATGGACACTGCACAGTACCACTTCTCCTGTCCTGTATACTGGGTGTAATTCTCAGTATCTGCTCGTATTCTGTATATATGGACACTGCACAGTACCACTTCTCATGTCCTGTATACTGGGTGTAATTCTCAGTATCTGCTCTTATTCTGTATATATGGACACTGCACAGTACCACTTCTCTTATCCTGTATACTGGGTGTAATATCTCAGTATCTGCTCTTATTCTGTATATATGGACACTGCACAGTACCACTTCTCTTGTCCTGTATACTGGGTGTAATACTCAGTATCTGCTCTTATTCTGTATATACTATGGACACTGCACAGTATCACTTCTCTTATCCTGTATACTGAGTGTAATACTCAGTATCTGCTCTTATTCTGTACATATAACACTGCACAGTACCACTTCTCCTGTCCTGTATACTGGGTGTAATTCTCAGTATCTGTTCTTATTCTATATATATGGACACTGCACAGTACCACTTCTCTTATCCTGTATAAGGGGTGTAATTTCAGTATCTGTTCGTATTCTGTATATATGGACACTGCACAGTACCACTTCTCTTGTCCTGTATACTGGGTGTAATTCTCAGTATCTGCTCTTATTCTGTATATATGGACACTGCACAGTACCACTTCTCCTGTCCTGTATACTGGGTGTAATTCTCAGTATCTGCTCTTATTCTGTATATATGGACACTGCACAGTACCACTTCTCTTGTCCTGTATACTGGGTGTAATTCTCAGTATCTGCTCTTATTCTGTATATATGGACACTGCACAGTACCACTTCTCCTGTCCTGTATACTGGGTGTAATTCTCAGTATCTGCTCTTATTCTGTATATATGGACACTGCACAGTACCACTTCTCTTGTCCTGTATACTGGGTGTAATTCTCAGTATCTGCTCTTATTCTGTATATATGGACACTGCACAGTACCACTTCTCTTATCCTGTATACTGGGTGTAATTCTCAGTATCTGCTCTTATTCTGTATATATGGACACTGCACAGTACCACTTCTCTTATCCTGTATACTGGGTGTAATTCTCAGTATCTGCTGGTATTCTGTATATATGGACACTGCACAGTACCACTTATCTTATCCTGTATAATGGGTGTAATACTCAGTATCTGCTCTTATTCTGTATATATGGACACTGCACAGTATCACTTCTCTTGTCCTGTATACTGGGTGTAATTCTCAGTATCTGCTCGTATTCTGTATATATGGACACTGCACAGCATCACTTCTCTTATCCTGTATACTGGGTGTAATTCTCAGTATCTGCTCTTATTCTGTATATATGGACACTGCACAGTATCACTTCTCTTGTCCTGTATACTGGGAGTAATACTCCGTATCTGCTCGTATTCTGTATATATGGACACTACACAGTACCACTTCTCATGTCCTGTATACTGGGTGTAACTCTCAGTATCTGCTCTTATTCTGTATATATGGACACTGCACAGTACCGCTTCTCTTATCCTGTATAAGGGGTGTAATATTCAGTATCTGCTCATATTCTGTATATATGGACACTGCACAGTACCACTTCTCTTGTCCTGTATACGGGGTGTAATACTCAGTATCTGCTCGTATTCTGTATATACAGTATGGACACTGCACAGTATCACTTCTCTTATCCTGTATACTGGGAGTAATACTCAGTATCTGCTCTTATTCTGTACATATAACACTGCACAGTACCACTTCTCCTGTCCTGTATACTGGGTGTAATTCTCAGTATCTGTTCTTATTCTATATATATGGACACTGCACAGTACCGCTTCTCTTATCCTGTATAAGGGGTGTAATATTCAGTATCTGCTCGTATTCTGTATATATGGACACTGCACAGTACCACTTCTCTTGTCCTGTATACTGGGTGTAATTCTCAGTATCTGCTCGTATTCTGTATATATGGACACTGCACAGTACCACTTCTCCTGTCCTGTATACTGGGTGTAATTCTCAGTATCTGCTCTTATTCTGTATATATGGACACTGCACAGTACCACTTCTCTTATCCTGTATACTGGGTGTAATTCTCAGTATCTGCTCTTATTCTGTATATATGGACACTGCACAGTACCACTTCTCCTGTCCTGTATACTGGGTGTAATTCTCAGTATCTGCTCTTATTCTGTATATATGGACACTGCACAGTACCACTTCTCTTGTCCTGTATACTGGGTGTAATTCTCAGTATCTGCTCGTATTCTGTATATATGGACACTGCACAGTACCACTTCTCCTGTCCTGTATACGGGGTGTAAGTCTCGGTATCTGCTCTTATTCTGTATATATGGACACTGCACAGTACCACTTCTCTTATCCTGTATAATGGGTGTAATTCTCAGTATCTGTTCTTATTCTGTATATATGGACACTGCACAGTACCACTTCTCTTATCCTGTATAATGGGTGTAATTCTCAGTATCTGCTCTTATTCTGTATATATGGACACTGCACAGTACCACTTCTCCTGTCCTGTATACTGGGTGTAATACTGTGTATCTGCTTGTATTCTGTATATATGGACACTGCACAGTACCACTTCTCTTGTCCTGTATACTGGGTGTAATACTCAGTATCTGCTCGTATTCTGTATATGTGGACACTGCACAGCATCATGTAAATTGGCAGTAAATTTACAGACAGTTCACAGGTTTATTTTTCTGCTTTCCGTGTCCCTATCTCAATTTTGAAGATCATTTGGTATAAATGTGAGCAGAGATGAATATTGGATATTAATTGTCTTTTTCATGATTTCTTATGTTCTCTGTTTACTTAGACTGCGTTAACACTTCAGTTATTTGGTCAGTTTTTTCCTCAGTTATTGTAAACCAAAACCGGGTGCCGGTCAAAAACCCAGAACAGGTGCAGATCTTTTCATTATACCTTTTCTCTGTGTTGGCTTCAGTATTGGATTTGGCTTACAATAACTGAAGGAAATAACTGACCAAATAACTGATGTGTGAACTTGGCCTTACAGAAAGTAAAGAGCAGAAGCTTCAAATGTGATCATATTATGAGACCAGCGAGATCCAGCCCTGAGCACGTGTTAGTCAGTGGAAATAAAACCAGGCACACAACGATATAGGGGGAGAATAGAGAATTTTATTTCACTTATAATCTTATTAATGATGGGACAGATGTTTTGATGTAAATTCCAAATCAAAGTCAAGAATATGTTACATCCATTGACTTTTATTGATTCAGGGGAAGGCGAAAAAACCCCCTGTAGGGGGAAAAATTCCTTCCCGACTCCGCTTAGGGCAGTCAGACTATTTCCCTGGATCAGATATTATTAATCCAGAGGAAGGCGAAAAAACCTCACTGAGCCTCAGCCATCAGCTTCTAATGAGGAAAAATTCCTTCCCGACTCCATGCATGGCAGTCAGATTAGTCCCAGAATCAATTACTAAATAATCTGTCCACAATGGGTTGGCCAAATTGTATTTTGAATTAGGTGAATGGCTGAATTTAGGGGGGGGGGGGGGGGGGCAACTGTGTTGATCCAGAAGAAGGAGAGAAAAAAAACCCTTTATGACATTGGCCAATCTGTCCTAATCTAAGGGGAAAAACACTCCTTCCAGACTGCAAATAAGGCAGTGGGAAAATAGTCCCTGGATCAAATGCCCGTACATATACTCACCTCATCCAGTGGGATTGGCTCCAGGATCAGTGTCCTCTGTCGTGTCTTCAAGATGTTTTCCTTCAGTCCAATCGCAGGGAGGATTTCTAGGATCCAGTTTTTCATCCATTGATCTTCTCCAGGGGCTCAGGAGGACATCTTGCTCTGGTGACATTAGAGCTGGTGGAGGGTTTACCGGGTGACAAATGAAAACCCTCTGAAAATGGCCTGATGTTTCAGTGGCAATCGTGGTCGCTTCTTGGCCGCTGCTGCCTCCATTCTGTCCAGGTTGAATGGTCTGGAACAGCGTTGAGGTATAGAGGTATAGATGGCTACAAGAAATAGCTCATGCTGGTAGTATTTCCACATCAAACACACCAATAGCTGATCTCAGGGAGACGAGCTACAAAAAATACCGCGGAGCCTCATTTAAGAGTCTCAACACAGCAATCCGAAGTGCAAAGCTCCTTGGGAAACAGTAATATGCAAAATAAATGTGGAGCCCCAGTTATGGGTCTACAACACAATGAAAGCCAGATATCCCTCAAAGGAAGGAAAACCGAGCAAAGGGGTGTCTCCATTACAGAGATCACCAAATCCACCATATTAAGTGGCCCCTATGTCAAGATCCCGCTTTTTTACAAGCTTTAAGGATGTGACGGGGAAAACCTAAGCCAGTTATCCATCCACAGACACCCCTTTGCTCGGTTTTCCTTCCTTTGAGGGAAATCTGCCTTTCATTGTGTTGTAGACCCATAACTGGGGCTCCACATTTATATTGCATATTCCTGTTTCCCAGGGAGCTTTGCACTTCGGATTGCTGTGTTGAGACTCTTAAATGAGGCTCTGCGGTATTTTTTGTAGCTCGTCTCCCTGAGATCAGCTATTGGTGTGTTTGAGTAGTCTCCGAGGCATTGCTCCTGGTAAGCCAGAATCCTACTCCGCAATGATGAGGAGCAACACCCTGAAACAGCTTTCTGTGGATGGATAACTGGCTTAGGTTTCCCCTGTCACATCCTTAAAGCTTGTAAAAAAGCGGGATCTTGACATAGGGGCCACTTAATGGATTTGGTGATCTCTGTAATGGAGACACCCCTTTGCTCGGTTTTCCTTCCTTTGAGGGATATCTGGGTTTTATTGTGTTGTAGACCCATAACTGGGGCTCCACATTTATTTTGCATATTAGTATTTCCACATGTAATATGATTACCTTATGTACTCATCCCCCACTATAATAAGATGTGATTTTTCTGTAGAAGTATAAAGCATATTAAATGCCAAATTCGGGTAGTGGCCTGCACTCATTACAGGGGTCTGCCTCCAACCAGCTCCATTCAAGAATTATTTCTTACAAATATAATTATGACTTTATCTTCCAAAATACATTCAAGGTGCGAACTACTTAAAAGACATAAAAGCTCTGTATGCTGACACGCATTACTGGAGTTGGAGTTCAGTGGCCCAATCCCCAAACCACCATGTCCTGTGACAATTGCTACTGCTTGATGGCTCTGCCCCCCTCCTTATTACCTGCCAACATGTCCCCCTATCAAGCCCCTGACATTGAGAACCATATACAGTGTATGAAGTGTATCTACAGCACGGTAGACTTTCTGTTTCTGGACTTACTACAGGGATGTGTGGTGGTGGCATCTGAAGGGCTTCCACTGAGACCCAGTCAATATGCTGGAAGAAATGATGGCCTTGGATGTTACCATGGACTCCTAAGCGCTTGGCAGGATCTCTCTGGAGGAGCTAAAAATGAGAAATGTAATAACTTAGTGACTATAACGACCTTTGAGCTCAATGGCCAATCACATTCCAGATCTTACATTTTCAGGGGAAAGCTGGGAAATGAAATCTCCACTTTTGCTAGTTTTGATAAATTTGATAATGTTTATTCTGTCTAAATGCTGGACTTGGGCTGTAGTGTCAGCAATGGGAGATTTCAGAAATCTGTGGCTGCTTGTTCCATAAGCTCAGAGGGGTGGGCTAAGTATGTAGACTTCTCCTCAGTACATTAACTACCAGACTCTTACCCTAAAGGGAAACTCATATTCCAACTCTCCAATAGGTAATTTATTCCCAAAAATGTTACCCTGGGAGAACGACTATAATGTCTGCCTCAGTGCTGGTACAAAATGGCAGCTCATGCTGCTCCTATTTAACCTGGCTCCGGGCCAGGACTCTGGTCAGAGATTGTGCTATTGCTAAGTCTGTGCTGGATCTGGTCAGGTTGTGGCTCCAGGGGGGACTCCTCAGCATCCTCTGTTGTGGAGACCAGTATTGTCACCTTGTATACTACAGAAGTGCTGGTTGTGTATTGTTATCCAGCGAGCAGCACCTCTGAGGGGGGACCTCTCCTAAACACTACAGTGGTGAGTATTAGTGAAGGAGATCATGGAGCATTATGGGGTATTGTAGGGGAGATGTCTTCTATCATAGGTTGTCATGTAACATTGTATAAAATACAGTAGTGTCATGCAGTAACATACTGACCTCTTTAATGATGTTTTCTGCACTGGAGTGTGTGGTGGCAAATAGTGTAGGATGGTACGTACACTTACTGGTAATCATTTCATTTAAGATGACACCAAATGAATACCAGTCCACTCCGACGCCATACTCCTCCTCAGCCAGCATCTGCCAGGAGGGAGAGAAGAGTGACTATATAGCTTATACTTATACTACTATTGTAGGCCGTCGGGCTTCTGCCAGTGCCAACATCGCATAAGGGTACTTTCACACTAGCGCTATTCTTTTCCGGCATTGAGTGCCGTCCTCGAGGCTCAATACCAGAAAAAAAATGATCAGTTATATCTTAATGCAATCTGAATGCAGAGAAATCCATTCAGTATGCATCAGGTATTATCTCTGTCCAAAATTCCAGAAGACATGCTGGAATGCCAGATCCGGCATTCATTTTCATTGAAATGTATTAGTGCCAGATCCGGCATTAAAATTACCGCATTGACGGTTCCAGCATTCCGGTCTTCGCATGTGCAGACCTTTGAACATGTGGAAAAAATAAATACCGGATCGGTTTGTATTGCAATGCATTTTTCTGACTGATCAGGCATTTTTCAGACTGATCAGGATCCTGATCAGTCTGAAAAATGCCTGATCAGTCTGAAAACATGACATGCGTTTGCATACAGTTTGCCAGGCAGGCAGTTCAGGCAACGGAATCAAACAACGCAAATGTAAAAATACCCTAAAATGGAGTCACTCAAGGTGTTTAGCTGAATGATGCCAAGATGTTCTGCCTCCATCCAGCAGCAGATAAACTGCAACCACAAAGTCATCTCTTGTAGACTCAGTGTGACCAAGTGTTACATGGGGGTTCAGTCATGTGAACGGGCATATTCTAATATTAGGTTTCTTCATGAGCTACCTCTGCAGTGAAAATGAATGGCCCCCCCGAGCTTCCCCTGGCAATAACAGCTGATCCCTGAGATCAGTAGATGGCATGAAGGTAATGAAGTGCTTACACAATCAATGCGGCCCCTCAAACAGGTAAAGGGCAGGGGTGCCAAAAGTCAGACTTCCACCAATATGATGCTCATGTTTATCCTAAGGACGAGTGATCCATATTCCGAACCCCTTCAATACTAATGGATCAGTGAAAATGATGAAAACTCCCCTTTTTCTCACCTCAGGAGCCACGTAGCCTTCTGTTCCAGCATATTCGGTGGTTGTGCGGTCTCCAAGCATGTTCTCAAGTGCGAGACCGAAATCCGTGATCTTAATATGGCCCGTCTCAGCCACCAGGATGTTCTCAGGCTTGAGGTCTCTGTGGACGATGCCCTTAGAATGGAGATATTGGATGCCACACACGAGCTCAGCGGCATAGAATCTGTCAGAAAAGTAAATAAATGAATATAATGCGAGGATAACACAATAGACTCTTAGACTTTATTACCAGTCACCAGAATAAGAGAAAATAATGTTTCTTATCCTTGTCAAATGATGAGGCCGTGTCTTATGGCCAGGGCTGCATGGTGGCTATTCCAGGGTTTTAAAGAGCAACCAGTCCTAGTCATGTTCTAGACTGTGTTACTTATGGCCATTAATAACTATTCCCGGAGGGCCCCTTTAATACCTAGGGATATGATTAAGGCTCCTTCACATCAGACCGGGGAGATATCAGAAAACAGATCACATCACAAAGATGTACTTCTGGAGGAACGTTTTCTCTCTGTCTTCGATTCTTCTTTTGAAGAGAACAGACAAACAGGGGAGCAGATCTCATCAGCGTGATGTGCATGAGGCCGGACACTGGATCTAATATTTCATGCCATTTTCTAACCGTTTAGCTGAGGTTCTTATTTAACCTTACTGTGCTGCTCATATTGTTTTGCAATGTCTATAATTACTGTAATAATATGTTTGATGTTGCTGCCATCTAGTGGCCAGAATTAATATTGCCTACAAAGTTTAGATCAGCCTTAACAGGAAGTTGTAATATTCTTATGAGAGACAGTGACCTTCAACCTCGAACTTCTTCTCCTCCATTTCATGAGTGAGCCTGGACCAGCAAGCAGCACACAGTGGTGCTCTGAAGCATCTCAGGACTAGATGGTGGAATTGTCCGTAAGTTCTTTCATTGATGGTAGGAAGATGTTACACAATGTTTAATGTACTGACATGTATATTTTGATTATGTTTATGTTGTAGTTTTACAAAGTTATTCAGAAAGAAGAATACATACAGATTTGATGTCTCACGTTTCTTGACTTCTGAATTATTGTTAAGCTGTCTGACTAGCGTTATACAACAGTCAATAGCGCGAAGCAGAACAGTAAAAGGACAGCCACGTGGCAGTCTGGAATACACAGAGACGCCATTACTGCAGCATGAGTCTAAGATCAGGAGCAAAGTATCAGGCTGATGACATGCTACCGCTGACACAGCAAGGCAGGCAGAACATCCCTAGTGCCCAGCAAGACGATGCACAGTCACATGTGTCCAGATCTTCACAAGCTAGCAAGATGTCCTCAGCAAGTTCCTCAGCAGTTAGAGCTCGTGCAAAGGCAGAAGCTGCCCGTGTCCAGCTACAGTACGCAGAAAAAGAAGCCATGATGATGCTAGAGATAGCAGCTAAGAAAGCTGCCATGGCACAAGAGAGAGCAGCCAAGGAAGCTGCCATAGCACAAGAGAGAGCAGCCAAGGAAGCTGCCATAGCACAAGAGAGAGCAGCCAAGGAAGCTGTCATAGCACAAGAGAGAGCAGCCAAGGAAGCTGCCATAGCTCAGGAAGAAGCAGAATTAGAGTCAAAATTGCTCATCCTGCAGCGACAGACTGCAGCTGCAGTCGCTGAAGCGGAGGCCGCTGCCTACATGGGAACAAGTCGGTCAGGAAGTGAAAAATCATATAAAGAACCAAAGGTTCCAGAAGAACCTCTATCCTTTGCAGATCGTACAAGTGAGTATGTCAAGAACCTTACTGATGTGCATACAAAGGAACGGTCTCTCAAACTTGAAGCAACAGAATTCAGACCGAGACGGACAGATCCCCTGTGCAGGTCCAATCAACCACATGAGATTAACAGCTGCCAGCAAAGCAAGGATAAAGCGCCACAATCCCCAATAATCAAAAAACAAGTGTTCTCACCACTTCAACCTAAAGATTACATGTGTGAACATCAATGTGCAGTAGATGTCACCAAATATCTCATCCGCAAAGAACTGGTGAGCTCAGGCTTTCTACAATTTGATGACCGTCCTGAAAACTATTGGGCATGGAAATCTTCCTTTCTGAATGCCACTGGAAGCCTGAACTTATCACCAGCAGAGACGCTTGATTTAATGATAAAATGGCTTGGTACCGAGTCAGCAGAACATGCAAAGAGGATGAGAAGAGCGAACCTGTTCAACCCTGCAGTAGGACTCAACATGACCTGGAAAAGACTAGAAGAAACGTATGGATCCCCAGAAGCGATTGAAGGAGCACTGTTGAAAAAGCTTGAAGCCTTTCCAAAGGTGGGTTACAGAGACAACGTGCGGCTACAAGAACTGAGTGACCTTCTGTTAGAGATAGAATGTGCCAAAGAGGATGGCTACTTGCCAGGACTTTCTTACCTAGATACAGCCAGAGGCACTAATCCCATAGTAGAGAAGCTACCTTCCAATCTGCAAGACAAGTGGATGTCTGTGGGAGGCAAATTCAAAGAAGACTATGGAGTTGCTTTTCCCCTTTCTCTGTGTTTTCTAGGTTTGTCCGACAGCAATCAAAGATCCGGAGTGATCCCAGTTTCGCCTTCGCTACCAACAGCAATCAATCGCACAGACCTGAAAGGCCTCACAGACCTTATGGTAAGACCTCTGTATCCACACACAAAACAGCTGTACCTTCAGAAGTCACCGACTGTCAAAGTACCCACAAGGTACAGACTATAGAAAACCCTGATAGACATTGCCCTATACACAAAAAACCACATCCACTAAAGAAATGCAAAAGCTTTAGAAGCAAACCCATTGCTGAGAGGATGTCCTTCCTTAAACAAAATGGCATCTGTTTTAAGTGCTGTGGTTCCACTTATCACATTGCCAAGGACTGTAAAATGTCAGTAGAATGTTCGAATGTGGCAGTGAGAAACATATTGCAGCTTTGCACCCTGGGCCTGCTCCTACATCACTAGAAACTGTAGGACCCGTTAAAGATCAGGGCAGGGAGCAACAAGAGACCCCACTTTCCTCAGTAATGTCTAACTGCACAGAAGTATGTGGTCCAGGCAAGAGTCCACGATCATGCTCTAAAATCTGTTTAGTGACTGTGTATCCCACTGGTAAGAGAGAAAGGGCAGTGAAAATGTATGCAGTGCTCGACGAGCAGAGCAACAGATCCCTTGCAAAGCCAGACTTCTTTGATATCTTTAACCTTAAGGCAAGTGCAGTTCCATACACTCTAAAGACATGTGCAGGGACAATTGAAACCACAGGGAGAAGAGCTACTAGCTTTACCATTGAATCCCTTGATAAGAAAGTGCAGTTCTCACTTCCTACCCTTATAGAGTGTGGCATGATACCTGATGACAAAACAGAGATTCCCTCTCCAGAAGTAGCCCATCATCACCCTCATCTCCGCTCAATTGCTCACCTTATCCCAGCTGTTGAGTCACATGTTTCAATCCTTCTACTTCTGGGAAGAGACATTCTTCAGGTACACAAGGTACGTCAGCAAATTAATGGACCTTACAACGCCCCCTATGCACAGAGACTAGACCTGGGGTGGGTTATTGTAGGAGAAGTTTGCCTGGGGACGGTTCACCAGCCTGACAACGTTAGTAGTTTGAAGACATCTGTGTTAACAAATGGACGCACGTCCCTTCTTAGCCCCTGTCACAACAGCTTTGTAGTAAAAGAAAGCTTTGGCAAGCCAGCACAACACTGGGACTCTCCTATGTTACATTGCAAAGGAGAAGTCAATTCCAACATTGAGACAGACAGTCTAGGGATTACAGTGTTCCAGAAAACTAAAGATGATGATAAACAGGCCCTGTCTATAGAGGATCAGACCTTCTTGCAGATCATGGACAGAGAGGTCTACCAAGACGACAATCACAGTTGGGTGGCCCCTCTCCCCTTTCGCACACCCAGACGTGTTTTGCCTTGTAACAGGGATCAAGCCTTGAGGCGTTTGCATTCACTCAGCAGAACACTACAGAGAAAGCCAGAAGTGAAAAGAGATTTCACTGAATTCATTAAAAGATGCTAGACAATGATCACGCTGAAGTAGCAAGTCCCCTTGAGACAGATAGGGAGCACTGGTATCTACCAATGTTTGGTGTCTACCATCCACACAAACCTAACCAAATCAGAATAGTTTTTGATTCCAGCGCAGAGTATGAAGGAGTTTCCTTAAATGACGTACTGTTAAGTGGCCCTGACCTAAACAACACCTTGCTAGGTGTCCTTATGCGCTTCAGAAAAGAGCCCATTGCCTTCACAGCAGACGTGCAGCAAATGTTTTATTGCTTTCTCGTCAGAGAAGACCATAGAGACTTTTACGCTTTCTCTGGTACAAAGACAATGACATAGACAAGGAAATTATCGAGTATAGAATGAAGGTGCACGTATTTGGCAACAGGCCCTCTCCTGCTGTCGCTATATACTGCATGCAAAAGGCAGCCCAGAAATATGCAGAGTGTTATGGACAAGACGCCAAACACTTTGTATTGAGGCATTTCTATGTAGATGATGGACTCGCTTCTGCTAGCACTCCTGAAGACGCAATTTCCATCCTCAGTAAAGCAAAGCAGATGCTAGCAGAATCTAATCTGCGTCTTCATAAAATCGCTTCCAACAGCCAAAAGGTCATGGAAGCTTTCCTTGTGACAGACAGAGCTAAGGACCTTAAAGATCTTTGCCTAGGTACAGACACCCTTCCCCTGCAGAGAAGCCTAGGCCTAAGTTGGGATCTAGATACAGACAGTTTTGTTTTCCAAGTTTCCTCAGAGGAAAAGCCCTTTACACGTAGAGGAATTCTATCCACCGTAAATAGCCTCTATGATCCCCTAGGGTTTGTATCTCCTGTGACAATAAGAGGTAAGGCCTTAGTTCGTGAACTGTCTTCTGGGAAAAGTGAATGGGATGCATTGCTTCCTCAAGAAAGACTGAGTGAGTGGGTTCAATGGACAGAATCCTTGCTAGCGTTAGAGCACCTAAAGATAGACAGATGCTATGTTCCCGTCTCTCTATCATTGGCCTGCAGGAAAGAACTGTGCATTTTCTCAGACGCCTCCACCACAGCGATAGGTGCAGTAGCTTACTTGAAAGTAATTGATGCAGAAAACATGTGCCATGTTGGATTCATTATGGGAAAGTCCAAATTAAGCCCTAAACCAGCCCATACTATTCCTCGTTTAGAGTTGTGTGCTGCTGTACTTGCAGTAGAGATGGCAAAGTTAGAAAAGTAGAGGTTAAGGTTGTAAGAAATGGGACTTCCAAAATGTATCTTAGGCCTGTAACTGACATTATTGTTCTAGTGCCAGATTAGCTAGGATTATTTCTCAGGTTTATGTGTTCTTAATGCAATGCAGTAATTATATAGGTAGTGACATAATAAATTATGTCAGGCAGGGAGTGTGCTGCTCATATTGTTTTGCAATGTCTATAATTACTGTAATAATATGTTTGATGTTGCTGCCATCTAGTGGCCAGAATTAATATTGCCTACAAAGTTTAGATCAGCCTTAACAGGAAGTTGTAATATTCTTATGAGAGACAGTGACCTTCAACCTCGAACTTCTTCTCCTCCATTTCATGAGTGAGCCTGGACCAGCAAGCAGCACACAGTGGTGCTCTGAAGCATCTCAGGACTAGATGGTGGAATTGTCCGTAAGTTCTTTCATTGATGGTAGGAAGATGTTACACAATGTTTAATGTACTGACATGTATATTTTGATTATGTTTATGTTGTAGTTTTACAAAGTTATTCAGAAAGAAGAATACATACAGATTTGATGTCTCACGTTTCTTGACTTCTGAATTATTGTTAAGCTGTCTGACTAGCGTTATACAACAGTCAATAGCGCGAAGCAGAACACTTACCTTGCACTGGGGATGTCAAGCCGCCCCTTCATCCGTAGGAACTGATCAAAGTCCCCGCAGCTCATGTATTCCAGACCAAGTAGAACAAGCATCTGTGACGTAGAAGACACCATTACCAAAGCATCAGAACATCTACACATGAACTATATGGAATCTAGCAGTGGCTTCTGTCATCTTTAAAGGGATATTCCAGTGTCAATAAGTATAGGTTATTCTTTGTATATAGTGAAAGATTCTATAATTTTACAATCTTTCTGTATCAAGTTCTCAGTTATTAGGATCTCTGCTTGCAGTTATTGAATGGGAACCATCATTGTTTTCCTCCCAGCTGCTATAAATCTGTCCTGGTCCTGTGATGGAGATATGGTGCACAGCACTGGACACAGATCTGATAACTGGACTTTATTGAGCCGAGTGTCTGTGTCCATGACATGGGGAGGATAGGTTTTTATCCACTGGATGTAAACGATGAAGGATCCTGTTACATAACTACAAGTAATACAGTGTTTATGGATAAGCTGAGTTGTGTGTGTAATGTGCACCTCGAGGAGTTGGGCATGTGTACTGTATTTGTACAATGTCATGATCCTAGAAGGTAAAAAAATACCTAAAAATGAAATAATACAGCAGAAGAAGCATGGCAGGACACTGCAGAGCAATGACAGGAGACCCTTGGGTAGGTACATTTAATAAGGTGATCACATGCGCCATTGTGGTATGTTCTATGGTCAGCAGATGGCACACTGACTAAATCTATTAACCCACTCTACGCTAGACCCCAAAATAAGTGACCTCGACCAGGAAAGGTTTAATAAATGGATTAATAAATGGAAAATTTTGTTTTCTGATTTTCAGTAATCTAAACCTAAGGGTACAGAGAGGTGTTAACCAGTTGGGGGGTACCTGCACAGACTCACTCTATCCAGTCAGTGCTGCCATTTTCAGACTGTACATAAATGGAGCAGTGGTCATGCATGCAAACTACTGCTTCATTCATATGGGGACTCAGGGACCTCCATTCTTCTGATCACTGGGGTCCCTGCAGTCCTATCAGACCCATTTGGTGTCATATGGCGGGTCGCTCTGAGGTGCTGCAGTGAAGGGGCCTAAGTTCTCCACCGAGTGCTGCTGCCCCTTTTCTGCTGATTTGGTTACGAATGGAGACATTTGACAAAAGTGAAGTTGTCAGAAGTGTACCTTGGTCTGGAATGCAAAATCCGCGTGGATAAGGAAGGGGCTCCCAGATGCCAGCCGTAAGACTCGGTGCTCCACCAACACATCCGCCTCATCGCAGTCGGCAAGCATGGCTCTCTTGCTGATGATCTTAACAGCATACTTCTGATGGTTAGAAGTATCCTCCGCCAAGACGACCTTGCCATAACTTCCCTGCCCGAGCACATGATGGAAAATTAATCTCTCCCTGATGGTATCGGAGATTGTGCTTCTAGAGCAGGTTGGCCGAACACCGCTGTCCTCGACTAGGGGGAAAATAATAGAAAGACATGTGAAAGGATATTCCCATCTTAGGCTTTTATACCATATTGATTGGCTTGGTTCTCTCTGTTACTCTGATAGACGAGAGCTGCCGACACTCCCGAATTTCTATAGCTAAGTACAGAGCTTGGCTATCTACAGCAGTCCCATAGACTCTGAATGGTGATCGGTGAGGGTCTATACTGTTCTATTTGAAGGGGTATACCCATCTGAGACAATGGGGGAATATCGCTAGGATATGTCCTCATTGTCTGATAGGTGTGGGTCCCACCTTTGGGACCCGCACCTATATCGTGAACGAGCTGGGAAAATAGTGGCTGGAAGACCCCAGATTTTCACTGGGTCTGGCCACCACCAAGCGCTGTCCCAATAGAAGTGAATGGAAGCGCACCCCGCTTGCGCAGCCGCTGCTCCCATTCATTTCTATGGGACCGAGCTATCTCTATGGGGCTTGGCTATTTTCTGCCACCCCATAGAAATGAATGGAGGGCAGCTGTGCTGCACATGCGCCCTCTGGGACTTTGTCGGCTGCGTTCATGGAATAGGTGAGGGTCCCAGAGTTGGGACCTGCACCTATGAGACAATGGGGGCATATCCTAGAGATATGACCCCATTGTCTCAGATGGAAAGAACCCTTTAACAGAATCCAGCACCGTAGATAAATACAGACCTAGACCAGACTGTAAAATAAATGCAGAAATTAGACCCCTTAATAAATACAGACCCCAGACCAAGTGCCTTAACCCCTTTAAGAATGGACTGATTTTCTTTTTTGTTTCTTGTTTTTGCATTTTCTGACACCCACATTTGTTTTTATTATTAGAGCCATGTAAGGGTATATTTTTAAGGTGTAGTTTTTTGTTTGTACCATGATGGCAAACTTTTTGGCAATTTTTCTGTATTTTTGGGCACCAACCCATGACAGGCCTGGGACTTTTAATAAGGACACAGGCTGTCATGGCAATCAACAGGAGCTCTGCAATTTTTCCACAGGGATTCCAATCGGAGGACTTAGGGAACCCCCCCTCACTCTGTCCAACTCCATAGATGCTGCAGTCACTATTGACAGCAGCATATGAGGGGTTAAAATACCAGTATTATCATCATCACTGTTCCTGTGCACTGCTGGCAGGTGTCTCCTGTATTATACAGTCAGCATCCACCATATATAGAGGGCGACCTCAATGTGTGAGCTTGATCCATATAACCCTTTACCACATATGACCATAAGAACCTTTTCTTCTCACTAATAGAGCTTTTATTTGGTGGTATTTCATTGCTGCTGACATTTTTACTTTTTTGCTATTAATCAAAAATGACTAAAATTTTTGCAAAAAAAATGACATTTTTCACTTTTTGTTGTAATTTTTTTTTTAAAAAAACTACATTTCTATATAATTTTTTCGCTAAATTTATTGTTCTACATGTGTTTGATAAAAAAAAATCCAATAAGTGTATATTTATTGGTTTGGGTAAAAGTTATAGCGTTTTCAAACTATGGTGCAAAAAAGTGAATTTCTGCATTTTGAAGCAGCTCTGACTTTCTGAGCACCTGTCATGTTTCTTCAGGTGCTAGAATCTCAGGATAGTATAAATACCCCCCAAATGACACCATTTTAGAAAGAAGACACCCCAAAGTATTCGCGGAGGGGCATGGTGAGTTCATGTATCATTTCATTTTTTTTCACAAGTTAGCGGAAAATGACACTTTCTGAGGAAAAAAAAATAATATAGCGCCACCTGCTAACTTCTGGCAAAAAAAAAAAAAATCTCCCACGGACTCACTATGCCCCTCAGTGAATACCTTGGGGTGTCTACTTTCTGAAATGGGGTCATTTGTGGGGTGTGTTTACTGTTCTGGCATTTTGGGCGGGGCTAAATTGTGAGCAACCATGTAAAACCTAAAGGTACTCGTTGGAATTTGGGCCCCTTTGCGCACCCAGGCTGCAAAAAAGTGTCAATCACGTGGTATCGCCGTACTCAGGAGAAGTAGGGCAATGTGTTTTGGGGTGTATTTTTACATATACTCATGTTGGGTGAGAGAAATATCTCTGTAAACTGACAACCTTGTATAAAAAAAATTAAAAAGTTGTCATTTACAGAGATATTTCTCACACCCAGCATGGGTATATGTAAAAATACACCCCTAAACACATTGCCCTACTTCTCCTAAGTGCGGCGATACCACATGTGTGACACTTTTGCAGCCTGGGCATAAAGGCCCTAAATTCCCATGAGTACCTTTAGGATTTCACAGGGCATTTTTACGCATTTAGATTCCAGACTTCTTCTCACGCTTTAGAGACCCCTAAAATGCCAGGGCAGTATAAATACCCCATATGTGACCCCATTTTGTAAAGAAGACACCCCAAGGTATTCCGTGATTGGTATGGTGAGTTCATGTAAAATTTTATTTTTTGTCACAAGTTAGTGGAATATGAGACTTTGTAAAAAACAAACAAAAAAATAAAAATATCAATTTCCGCTAACTTGTGCCAAAAATAAAAAAAATTCTGTGAACTTGACATGCCCCTCACGGAATACCTTGGGGTGTCTTCTTTACAAAATGGGGTCACATGTGGGGTATTTATACTGCCCTGGCATTTTAGGGGCCCTAAAGCGTGAGAATCCAAATGCGTAAAAATGCCCTGTGAAATCCTAAAGGTACTCATTGGAATTAGGGACTCTTTGCGCATCTTGGCTGCAAAAAAGTGTCACTCATGTGGTATCGCCGTACTCAGGAGAAGTAGGGCAACGTGTTTTGGGGTGTATTTTTACATATACCCATGCTGGGTGTGAGAAATATCTCTGTAAATGACAACTTTTAAGAAATAAATTTATACAAAGTTGTCAATTTACAGAGATATTTCTCACCCAGCATGGGTATATGTAAAATACACCCCAAACACATTGCCCTACTTCTCCTGAGTACGGCGATACCACATGTGTGACACTTTTTGCAGCCAAGATGCAAAGGGCCCAAATTCCAATGAGTACCTTTTAGGAGAGGCATTTTTACGCATTTTTCTTCTCACGCTTTAGGGCCCCTAAAATGCCAGGGCAGTATAAATACCTCACATGTGACCCCATTTTGGAAAGAAGACACCCCAAGGTATTCCGTGAGGGGCATGGCGAGTTCACAGAATATTTTATTTTTGGCACAAGTTAGCGGAAATTGATTTTTTATTGTCTTTTCTCACAAAGTCCTCCTTTCTGCTAACTTTTGACAAAAAGTTCAATTTTTCAAGGACTCACTATGCCCCTCAGCGAATACCTTGGGGTGTCTTCTTTCCAAAATGGGGTCATTTGTGGGGTGTGTTTACTGTTCTGGCATTTTGCTGGGGCTAAATTGTGAGCAGCCATGTAAAACCTAAAGGTACTCGTTGGAATTTGGGCCCCTTTGCGCACCCAGGCTGCAAAAAAGTGTCTCATGTGGTATTCGCCGTACTCAGGAGAAGTAGGGCAATGTGTTTTGGGGTGTATTTTTACATATACCCATGCTGGGTGTGAGAAATATCTCTGTAAATTGACAACTTTGTATATAATTTTATACAAAGTTGTCAGTTTACAGCGATATTTCTCACACAAAGTATGGGTATATGTAAAAATACACCCCAAACACATTCCTACTTCTCCTGAGTATGCGATACCACATGAGTGACACTTTTATGCAGCCAAGATGTGCAAAGGGGCCCAAATTCCAATGAGTACCTTTAGGATTTCAGAGGACATTTTTACGCATTTTGATTCTCACGCTTTAGGACCCCTAAAATGCCAGGGCAGTATAAATACCTCACATGTGACCCTATTTTGGAAAGAAGACACCCCAAGGTATTCTGTGAGGGCATGGCGAGTTCACAGAATATATTATTTTTGGCACAAGTTAGCGGAAATTGATACATTTTTATTGTTATTTCTCACAAAGTCCTCATATTCTACTAACTTGTGACAAAAAGTTCAAATTTTCATGAACTCATCTATGCCCCTCACGCGAATACCTTGGGGTGTCTTCTTTCCAAAATGGGGTCATTTGTGAGGTGTGTTTACTGTTCTGGCATTTTGGCTGGGGCTAAATTGTGAGCAGCCATGTAAAACCTAAAGGTACTCGTTGGAATTTGGGCCCTTTGCACCCAGGCTGCAAAAAGTGTCTCATGTGGTATTCGCCGTACTCAGGAGAAGTAGGGCAATGTGTTTTGGGGTGTATTTTTACATATACCCATGCTGGAGTGTGAGAAATATCTCTGTAAATTGACAACTTTGTATATAATTTTTTTAAAAGTTGTCGTTTACAGCGATATTTCTCACACAAAGTATGGTATATGTAAATACACCCCAAACACATTCTCTTCTCCTGAGTACGCATGACCACATGAGTGACACTTTTATGCAGCCAAGATGTGCAAAGGGGCCCAAATTCCCATGAGTACCTTTAGGATTTCACAGGACATTTTTACGCATTTGGATTCTCACGCTTTAGGACCCCTAAAATGCCAAGGCAGTATAAATACCCCACATGTGACCCTATTTTGGAAAGAAGACACCCCAAGGTATTCTGTGAGGGGCATGGCGAGTTCACAGAAAAAAAAATTTTGGCATACGTTAGCGGAAATTTATACATTTTTTTTATTATTATTTTTACAAAGTCTCATATTCCACTAACTTGTGACAAAAAATAAAATTTTACATGAACTCATCATACCCCTCACGGAATACCTTGGGGTGTCTTCTTTCTAAAATGGGGTCACATGTGAGGTGTTTGTACTGCCCTGGCATTTGAGGGTCTCCGCAATCATTACATGTATGGCCAGCATTAGGAGTTTCTGCTATTCTCCTTATATTGAGCATACGGGTAATGAGATTTTTTTTTCGGCTCAGCCTCTGGGCTGAAAAAAAAAAAAATGAACGGCACAGATTTTTTAATTCGCATCGATCATCGTGGATGAAAAAATCTCTGCCAAAATCAGTGACTGCGGTGCGGTGGGCTGGGCGCTAACTACCTAACAAGTAGCTAACTAACTGGCGGTGATAAGGGACCCTTAGGCCCCATTCACATGTCCGCAATTCTGTTTGCGGAACGGAATTGTGGACCCATTCATTTCTATGGGGACAGACTTTGTCCCGCTCGGATCCGGAATTGCGGATCCGCACTTACGGGTCTGCACTTCCGTTCTGTAAAAATATAGAACATGTCCTATTCTTGTCCGCAATTGCGGACAAGAAAAGCCATTTTCTATATAGTTCTGGCAATGTGCGGATCTGCAAAATGTGGAAAGCACAAATCCGCAAAATACATATGGACAAGTGAATGGAGCCTTACAGGGGGGTGATCAGTGACAGGGGGGGGGTGTAGCATGGTGCTTGGTGCTATTTTACAGAGCTACCTGGTCCTCTGGTGGTCAATCCCAGCAAATGGGACCACCAGAGGACCAGGTAGCAGGTATATCAGACGCTGTTAACAAAACCTCTTGGATGCCTTTTTTTTTTACATCTACAGCATGCCAGCGATTGATCATCGCTGGCAGGCTGTAGTATCACTGCCGAGCTGTGCACTGCTGTGAACGTGAGATGACGCACGGATGCGTCCAGGAGGAACAAACCTCAGAAAGTAGCCTCAGTGAACAGAAAGTAGCCTCACATGCACAGCTGAGCTACTTCGGGCAGTGCCATATGGATGAGGGCACTTGCTTGGCTATTTGTGGAGCTCCCATAGTCATGAATGGAGAGCACATGTGTGTCAGGCTCTGCTTCACTTTGGGAGCTCTGTTCTCTAGATAGGAGCGGGTCTCAGAGGTGAGACCCACATCAATCAAACATTGGTGGCACAACCTAACCATATACCATCAGTGTCCCAGATGGGACAACCCCCTTTAAGTTAAATTATTTAGTGATAGCTGCAGTCCACACGATCAAAGGGGTTATCCAAACCTGGAAAACTCACCCACAATGACCGGGCCCCTCATATAGAGGATACTTAGCTGCTCCCGGACACATGACACAAGAGCAGCAGGTCAGCAGCGTCGCCCTCTATTGGCTATGATAAGGTTAGGCCATAAATATTTAAATCCCGGAGAACCCCTTTACCTTATGTTATCTGTGGGTGACATCTACTACATTATTTGTAGTCAGAGTCTCTAAGCACAGATAATGTAGTAGATGTTACCTGCAGTCCTATGTAACACCACAGATAACAGTGATAACTCTGAGTACATATAATGTAGTAGATGTTACCTGCAGTCCTATGTAAAACCATCAGATAACACAGTGATAACTCTCTGAATACAGATAATGTAGTAGATGTCACCTGCAGTCCTATGTAACACCACAGATAACAGTGATAACTCTGAGTACATATAATGTAGTAGATGTTACCTGCAGTCCTATGTAAAACCATCAGATAACACAGTGATAACTCTGAATACAGATAATGTATAAGATATTCTCTGCAGTCCTATGTAACATCACCAGATAACTTATTATATTACTTATATACTTTTATTACTATAAAACAAGGTAAAAAACACAATAACAGTTCACCCCAATTTGAGGATCAAGGCCTAATAGATTTGCTTATCTTTTAGGCCTCTTTCACACGTGCATCATGGATTTGGTCCGAATGCATTCAGGGTGCGTTCAGGGAAAATCGCGTGATTTTGCTTGCGAGTGCTGTCAGTTTGGTATGCGATTGCGTCAGGTTTTTGTGTTTTTCCCACAAGTGACATGTAGATTGTATGAGTTTTTTACGCACATGAAAAAAAACTGATCCATCCTCTACATTCACCTGTTACTGCAAACACATATAAATACCCCCAGCAGGCCTTTGTTTTTTGGACAGTATCATTTGTTTGGGGAGCTTTGGTTGTTTGGCGTGTGTGTGTGAAAGCTTGTCAGATGGCAGTGGAGCATCCCAATCTTTAATAGACTGAGAGCTTTCTAAGTAAGGCTTTACCTTGTATGGTGATGGGAGCCACAAATCCTATTGGATCGTATAAGCTGTTCACCACTGACAGAACACCACGCTTGGTAAATGGCTGGTCTGTAGAGCTGACTTTAAAGCCGAAAGTGTCTTTTAATAAGTCCCACCGTAGGCCCAGTCTTCTCTGTACAGGTGGCATGTCAATTCCCAGATAGAAACATAGAATGTGTCGGCAGATTAGAACCATTTGGCCCATCTAGTCTGCCCAATATGCTGAATACTATGAATAGCCCCTGACCCTATCTTATATGAAGGATGGCCTTTTGCCTATCCCATGCATGCTTAAACTCCTTCACTGTATTTGCAGCTACCACTTCTGCAGGAAGGCTATTCCATGCGTCCACTACTCTCTCAGTAAAGTAATTCTTCCTGATATTACTTTTAAACCTTTGCCCCTCTAATTTAAAACTATGTCCTCTTGTAGCAGTTTTTCTTCTTTTAAATATTCTCTCCTCTTTTACCGTGTTGATTCCCTTTATGTATTTAAAAGTTTCTATCATATCCCCTCTGTCTCTTCTTACTTCCAAGCTATACATGTTAAGGTCCTTTAACTTTTCCTGGTAAGTTTTGTCCTGCAATCCATGTACTAGTTTAGTAGCTCTTCTCTGAATATCCTTCTGCAGATATGGTCTCCAGTACTGCACACAATACTCCCAATGAGGTCTCCCTAGTGCTCTGTAGAGCGGCACGAGCACCTCCCTCTTTCTACTGTTAATGCCTCTCCCTATACACCCAAGCATTCTGCTGGCATTACCTGCTGCTCTATGACATTGTCTGCCCACCTTTAGGTCGTCTGATATAATGACCCCTAAATCCCTTTCCTCAGATACGGAAGTTAGTACTGTATCACTGATTTTATATTCTGCTCTTGGGTTTTTACGCCCCAGGTGCATTATCTTGCACTTATCGACATTAAATTTTAGTTGCCAGATTTTTGACCATTCCTCTAGTTTTCCTCAATCCTTTTCCATTTGGTGTATCCCTCCAGGAACATCAACCCTGTTACAAATCTTTGTGTCATCAGCAAAAGGACACACCTTACCATTGAGGCCTTCTGCAATTTCACTGATAAAGATATTAAACAATATGGGTCCCAGAACAGATCCCTGAGGTACCCCACTGGTAACAATACCATGGTCTGAATATACTCCATTGACTACAACCCTCTGTTTTCTGTCCTTCAGCCACTGCTTAATCCATTCAACAATATGTGAGCTCAAGCTCAGAGACTGCAGTTTATTGATAAGCCTTCTATGTGGGACAGTATCAAATGCCTTACTAAAGTCCAGATAAGCGATGTCTACTGCACCTCCGCCATCTATTATTTTAGTCACCCAATCAAAAAAGTCAATAAGATTAGTTTGACATGATCTCCCTGAGCATGATTGCCAGGTTCAAAAGCTTTCATTAAAGCAATACTGTTTGAGGCAATCTTGTGTAGTCTGAGGTTAGCCTCAGAAAGCATACCTTGTGTCCTTCGGAGCAGGTCTATGGCTTCTTCGTCTGTAGGTAAAGAAAGACTTGCCGTCATCAGGCCCATCGCACTGGTCTCATACTTTATGTACTCTGAGAATGTCCTTTCCTAGCAGGACTAAGATTTCAGCACTCTTGTCCATTGCAGGAATCTCATCAACAAGGTGTCTTAAATGAGGATGTTGGTATGCAACTTCTGGAGTGGGAATCTCTTCCCTTTTGTCTGGTATCTGGTCGCACTCGACTAACGTTGTTAGGGGTATGACCTCTCCCTCGTTGATATGAGAGACCATGAACCCATCAACCCTTTTGCCGAAGGTCTCTACACGACCAGAACAGGTTCTGAGAGTATATGGTGTGGCTTGACCCTCTATGCCAAAGTTCTCAAAGAATTTAGGCTTAACCAGGGATCTGTTGCTCTGTTCATCTATTATGGCATATATCCTAGCAGCTTTCTCAGGATGACTCTTTGGGTATATCTTGACTAGGCATATCTTGGCATAGCATTTTTGGTCCTCGCCTTCTCCACAGATTTCTGTAAAAGAAGAAGAGACATTATCTTTGGTTGGAGCATGACTTTGTTGCTCCCCGCCATGATTTGAGACGAGAGTGGAGGTAGGTAGCTGCTGTGGGTTGTCTGGAAGTGGAGTAGGATTGCATGGCTGTAACATGTCTGTCGCTACCGCATTCTGTGCACTTGATGACAACTTTACAGTCTTTAGCAAAATGGCTATAAGAAGAACAGCACTTGTAGCATATGCCAAGTTTCTGGAGAATCTCCCTGCGCTCTTGTAAAGTCTTTGCCCTAGGCCCACGACATTTCATAAGAGGGTGAGGCTTCTTGTGAATAGGACACTGACGATTTAGGGTCTTTATGTCTGTCATCCACAACACCCTCATCAATAGGTGAGGTTGTGAAGGGTGAGATGTCTGTCCTTTTAATAGATATTGCTCTATTTAAGTCTCTACGTTTAGCTGCTGTGTTATCATACCTTGATGATGGTAAGGATGAAGCAGGCAGGTTGGGTTCACTGAAGCTGAAGCTGGAATCGTTTCTCATCCAGGCTTGATCACTAATGAACCTGCAGAAGTATGAGAATGGAGGAAAGGATACGTTATAGTCTCTTTTGTATCTTGAGCCCTGTTGTGCCCATTTCTCTTGTAGGCCGTATGGCAGTTTAGACACCACTGGGTTGACACCATGAGCGGTGACCAGGAAGCTTAGTCCAGGTATACATGGGTCAGTCTTTGCCAACTCTAGCTCCATGAGGAGGTCACTTAGGTCTTGGAGCTTGTGATAGTCTTTGTTCCCTATTTTTGGGAAGTTTTGCAGTCTCTTGAAAAGAGCGCTTTCTATGACATCAGAGCTACCATAGGCTTGCTCAAGTCTTGCCCATGCAGCAACTAGACCTGCATCTGGGTGGTCAACATGTACTGAGTCTTTTAACATGACCTGCAGATTCTGGTCCCAGACACTTTATGAGCAAATCAAGTTCTTCCTTAGTAGTAAGGTTGAGATCAGCAATAGTAGTAGATTTGAAGGTTGATCTCCAGGACCTGTAGCTCTCTGGTCGTCAAACCTTGAGAGGCTGGTGTTAATGAGCTCACAGCGTACCATGTATCTGGCAAAGTCATTCATGTCTGGTCTCTCACTCCTTGGTGTCAAAGTAACTTGTGGAACCCCTTGGGTGTGAAAGTTCTCTGGTGATGTAGGTTGAGGTTTACCAGGGTAAAATTATGTTGTATGTGCGTTTAACTGTGGTGTAGTCTCCAAGGCTTGTGCTCGCTGTGGCTTGAGCTGTGGCTAGAGCTGTGGCTTATCACTGGAAGTCACCTTGTTGTTGGCATGAGTGGATGTGATTTGCTGTGTAGATGTACTTGTGTTGTAGACTTGAAGAGGCTTAGGCATAAAGAGCTGAGAGGTCTCTGTGTTGAGAGTCAGAACAGTGTTGTTAGTCGGAGGTACCGGAAATGACTCTGCATCTTTGCAAATGTTAAGCTTTAGTATGTATTCACTGGTGCGTTCAACTGAATCCTCCAGAACTGCTGGGATAAGGCAGTCTGAATTAGTACTTTGTCCCATTGCTTGTTCAAGGACTTTCAGCCTTGTTAGGGAAGCTGCTTCCTCTCCTTCCATTTGCAGAATACTTATTTATGAATCTGCCTCTGCTTGTTGAGCAACCATTTGTGCTTGGAGAGCTTTGCTTTGAGCTTCCATCTCTGCTTGCTGAGCAGCCATCTCGGCTTGGCGAGCTGCCTTGCGTGCTTCTACCTCTGCTTGCTGAGCAGCTATCTTGGCTTGATGAGCTACCTTGCGTGCTTCTACCTGTGCTTGTTGAGCAGCCATCTCAGCATGGCGAGCTGCCTTGTGTGCTTCTACCTCTGCTTAATTTCTGATAAAAGAGCTTTGCGCCTTTTTTGATTCGGCATCAGCGTGGGCTTCTATTAGCTTGTCGCTTAATGTTGAATTTCTGGAACGAGAGGATCTAGAAGAAAGTACAGTGCACTTGGTTGAGGTGGATCTGTGATATCTGGTCTCCTACAGTTGAGTAATGCGGAGTTCTGCCTTAAACTTAGCATTTTGCACTGCAAGATCCCTTTGTTGGGTTAGTGCATCAGTCCTGGTCAGTTCTGCTGAAGAATCCTGTATATGAGAGTCCTGCAAGAAAGCTATTTTACAGACAGCTGCTGGTAGCGTACATATGCAGCAAATAGGCAATTTATAGAGTCTCTTATTTCAGCTGGTTGGTCATTAGAGTGTGACAAAACTGACATGCAGTGTGAGGTTCTGTCCCAGAGGTCTGACAGATTACTGGAGAACTCATCTTTCGTGGCTTCATAGTTTCTGTGTCAGTTTTATTGTATGTTTGGGTCTTACACTCTGTTCGGTTATGTCTGCAGAATTTGCTCCCTGTACGTCTGGCAGTTCAGAGGCATGATGTATCTGCGTTGGTTCAGCCATAAAAGAGTGTTTGGCCTTGTCTAGACATTTTTCACGGTTTTGCGAAAAATGGTACTGTCTCTTTAAGAAGACGAACAGCAGCTTAGACAAGTGGGGTAACACAGTTCAATGTAGAGAACTTGAAGTGCAGTAAGCTTGTGCGACCATGTGCTTTCACAAGATGGCGGATGGCACTGAGCTTGATTGCAGATTAGGCACACATATATACACAGCAGGCTATAGAAATGTATGCATCTTTTGACTATTCTGACTCCAATTGTTGTAATAGCGATTTATACCTAGTGAGACCTCTATGCCTGGCCTGTATAAGCAGATATAATCACTGCGGATAATCCTTATCCGATAGCTTGAACTCAGTCACCAACACCGTGTTCATCCGTGTAAATTGCTTTATTCTGTAAATCAGATAAGAGTACTGCAGAACAGATGGATTCCAGTATTGGGCGGTCAAAAGATGATGCTTTCATTAGCGTACATGAGAATACATGTGTCCTTGTACATGTGGCTGAAGCAGCATGGAAGATACAGGAAGTGAAGTACACAGAAGAAGGGGTGGAGCATTGAAAGGAAATGAGTCACAGATATAAAAGAAAAGAATAAGAAAAACAAGTGCATTACCAAAAACGGACACAAGATGGGAGCATATAACCAAATATAGAAATACTGCATATGAAATGGTTCAAAGAACAAACTATGAAACTGTGTAGAAGCACACCCACTGTTTGCCAATACATAGTTGTTTGGTCTATGGCCTGTGTCTTCAGAACTTTACCTGTTCTATGTATAAGTACTTAAAAGTAGTAATCATGTATTGTATATAGTTCATTTTTAATCCTAAATTGTGGGCCAGCCACTTTCTATAAAGGCACTTAGTGTACTAACAAGTGATTGATTAGTCACACCAGATTCCAGTTCCGCGGGGGTTATTTATTCTAATCCTGGCTGTAATGATGAGGATACGTCACCTGTGTGCAGGACCGTCACTAAGGACAGAAGAGGGAGGCGCCGTCAGCAGGGCCCAGCGCCGAGGGGGGCCCTTTCTGTCCGGAGGCAGCAGGAGTGGAGATAAGTGCTTCCACTGTGGAAGCGTTCATCTCCATATTCATCTGTATCGCCGTCCTCAGGACAGCGATACAGATGAATGATGCGGAGGAGCAGGGAGAGGCGTCTCCCTTGCCCGTTTCTCTGATAGGCTACAGGCACTAGGCCTGACGTCATCGCGCCGACTAAGTCGTACAGCGTGGGACACAGGCGAGAAGAGACTGTGCCTGACAGCAGCATAAGGTAAGTATATGAGTTTATTGTTTTTATTTATAGTATAATGGGGCAAGAAGGGGGGTGGGGGCCCTACATACTGGCACAATATGAAGGGGTACTATTGAGAGAGGGAAAGCACTATGGGGGCCCAATATACTGCCACAATATGGGGGGCACTATGGAGTAGATGGGAAGCACTATGGAGACCTATATACTGCCACAATATTGGAGGGCACTATGGAGAAGAAGGGAAGCACTATGGGGGCCCTATATACTGCTACAATATGGGGGGCACTATGGAGAAGAGGTGAAACACTATGGGGGCCCTATATACTGCCACAATATAGGGGGGCACTATAGAGAAGAGGGTAAACACTATGGGTGCCCTATATACTGCCAAAATATGGGGGGAGGCACTATGGAGAAGCAGGGAAGCACTATGGGGCCCTATATACTGCCAAAATATGGGGGGGGCACTATGGGGGCCACTATGGAGAAGAAGGGAAGCACTATGGGAGCCCTATATACTGCCAAAATATGGGGCACACTATGGAGAAGAGGGGAAGCACTATGGGGGCCACTATGGAGAAGTGGGGAAGCACTATGGGCCCGATATACTTGCACAATATGAGGGGGTACTATGGAGAAGAGGGAAGCACTATGGGGGCCATATATACTGGCACATTTTGGGGGCACTATGGAGAAGAGGGGAAGGAGCACTATGGGGGCATCTACTGGGGCCCTATATACTGGCACTCATTATGGGGTGCTCTATGGAGAAGTGGGGGGTAAAGGAGCACTATGGGGGCATTTACTGGGGGCCCTATTTACTGGCACATATTATGGGGGTGCACTATGGAGAAGTGGGGGAGAAGAGCACTATGGGAGCATTATATAGGGGCATTTAACCGCTACAGGACCGCCGCACGCAGGATTGCGTCCTGGCGGCGGCCCTGTAGCTCTGATCGGACGCATCGGCGCGTCATCTCGCGAGGCGAGATGGCGCAGGTGCCTTGCCCGCACATCTTGTAATGCGCGCCATCGGCGCTACGCATGTAGTTATACTACAGCCTGCCAGCGCCGATCGTGCGCTGGCAGGCTGTATATGGCAGAAAAATGTCGCAGATCAGGCGTTGTTCTGTGAACAGCGTCTGATCTGCTTGCTCCCGCTTCTCTGGTGGTCCCTTTGCTTGGGACCACCAGAGAAAAATATCAAAGTGCACCAATCACCACACATCTGGTGGGGGGTTGTGTGGTGATTGGTGCACTTTGATATTTTTCTCTGGTGGTCCCAAGCAGAAAAGATCCACCTGGCAGCAGGCAGCTGATCAGGCGCTGTTCTGCAGAACAACGTCTGATCTGCGTTTCTGCCATACACCTGCTGGCATGCGATCGGCGCTCGGCAGCTGCTGATACCACACTGCGGCAGCGCACCGATAGCGCGTGCATGTCTGTGCGGCGTCACCGCGTCATCTCGCGTCTCGCAGATGACTGCGCCCGATGCGTCGATCAAGCTACAGGGCCGCCGCCAGAAGCGGAACAGAGTGCGGACGCTTGAATGAGGCCTTAGGGTCCCTTAGCGATCGCAGCTTTATAGCTTTTCCCTCTTTTTTTGCACATTTTTTAGAGATTTTTCATCCACATTGATCAATGTGAATGGAAAAATCTGTGACGTTCATTTTTTCTTTCAGCGCAGAGGCTGAGCGGAAAAAAATTCTCATTACCCGTATGGTCAATATAAGGAGAATAGCAAAAACTCCTAATGCTGGCCATACGTGTAATGATTGCGGAGACCCCTAAAATGCCAGGGCAGTACAAAAACCTCACAAGTGACCCCATTTTAGAAAGAAGACACCCCAAGGTATTCTGTGAGGGTATGGGAGTTCATGTAAAATTTTATTTTTGTCACAAGTTAGTGGAATGTGAGACTGTAAAAAAAAAAAAAAAAAAACACCATTTCCGCTAACTTGTGCCAAATTTTTTTTCTGTGAACTCGCCATGCCCTCACGGAATACCTTAGGGTGTCTTCTTTCCACAATGGGGTCACATGTGGGTATTTATACTGCCCTGGCATTTTAGGGGTCCTAAAGCGTGAAAATCCAAATGCGTAAAAATGTCCTGTGAAATCCTAAAGGTACTCATTGGTTTTAGGGCCCTTTGGCATCTTGGCTGCAAAAAGTGTCACTCATGTGGTATCGCCGTACTCAGGAGAAGTAGGGCAATGTGTTTTGGGGTGTATTTTTATATATACCCATGCTGTGTGTAGAAATATCTCTGTAAGCGACAACTTTTTAAATTTTTTATTCAAAGTTGTCAATTTACAGAGATATTTCTCTCACCCAGCATGGGTATATGTAAATACACCCCAAACACATTGCCCTACTTCTCCTGAGTACGGCGATACCACATGGTGACACTTTGCAGCCAAGATGCAAAGGGCCTAAACCAATGAGTACCTTCTAGGAGGGCATTTTTACGCATTTTCCTTCTCACGCTTTAGGGCCCCTAAAATGCCAGGGCAGTATAAATACCCACATGTGACCCCATTTTGGAAAGAAGACACCTCAAGGTATTCGCTGAGGGCATAATGAGTCCATGAAAAATTAAACTTTTTGTCAAAAGTTAGCGGAAAGGGAGACTTTGTGAGAAAAACAATAAAAATCAATTTCCACTAACTTGTGCCAAAAAAAAATCTTCTATGAACTCGCCATGCCCCTCACGGATTACCTTGGGGTGTCTTCTTTCCAAAATGGGGTCACATGTGGGGTATTTATACTGCCCTGGCATTTTAGGGGCCCTAAAGCGTGAGAAGAAAAATGCGTAAAAATGCCCTCCTAAAAGGTACTCATTGGAATTAGGGCCCCTTTGCTCATCTTGGCTGCAAAAAGTGTCACTCATGTGGTATCGCCGTACTCAGGAGAAGTAGGGCAATGTGTTTTGGGGTGTATTTTTACATATACCCATACTGGGTGAGAGAAATATCTCTGTAAATTGACAACTTTGAATAAAAAAATTTAAAAAGTTGTCGTTTACAGCGATATTTCTCACACGCAGCATGGGTATATGTAAAATACACCCCAAACACATCGCCTACTTCTCCTGAGTCGGCGATACCACATGTGTGACACTTTTGCAGCCTGAGTGCAAAGGGCCCTAAAACCAATGAGTACCTTTAGAATTTCTGAGGCCATTTTTATGCATTTGGATTCTCACACTTTAGGGGCCCCTAAAATGCCAGGTGAGTATAAATACCCCACATGTGACCCCATTTTGGAAAGAAGACACCCGTAGGTATTCTGTGAGGGGCATGGTGAGTCCACAGAATTTTTATTTTTGGCATAAGTCAGCGGAAATTGTTTTTTGTTTTTTTAATTTTGTTTTTACAAAGTCTCATATTCCACTAACTTGTGACAAAAATAAAATTTTACATGAACTCACCATACCCCTCACAGAATACCTTGGGGTGTCTTCTTTCCAAAATGGGGTCACATGTGGGGTATTTATACTGCCCTGGCATTTTAGGGGCCCCTAAAGCGTGAGAAGAAGTCTGGAATCCAAATGCGTAAAAATGCCCTGTGAAATCCTAAAGGTACTCATTGGTTTTAGGGCCCTTTGCGCACCCAGGCTGCAAAAAGTGGCACACATGTGGTATCGCCGTACTCAGGAGAAGTAGGGCAATGTGTTTTAGGGTGTATTTTTATATATACCCATACTTTGTGTGAAAAATATCTCTGTAAGCGACAACTTTTAAAAATTTTTATACAAAGTTGACAATTTACAGAGATATTTCTCACCCAACATGGGTGTATGTAAAAATACACCCCAAAACACATTGCCCTACTTCTCCTGAGTACGGCGATACCACATGAGTGACACTTTTGCAGCCTGGAGTGCAAAGGGCCCAAATTCAACGAGTACCTTTAGGTTTTACATGGCGACTCACAATTTAGCCCGCCCAAAATGCCAGAACAGTAAACACACCCCACAAATGACCCCATTTCGGAAAGTAGACACCCCAAGGTATTCACTGAGGGCATAGTGAGTCCGTCTGAGATTTTTTTTTTGCCAGAAGTTATCAGAAATTGAAACTTTTTTTTTTTTTTCTCAGAAAGTGTCATTTTCCGCTAACTTGTGAAAAAAATGAAATGATACATGAACTCACCAAGCCCCTCATGAATACTTTGGGGTGTCTTCTTTCTAAAATGGTGTAATTTGGGGGTATTTATACTTTCCTGACATTCTAGCACCTGAAGAAACATGACAGGCGCTCAGAAAGTCAGAGCTGCTTCAAAATGCCGAAATTCACTTTTTGCACCATAGTTTGTAAGCGCTATAACTTTTACCCAAACCAATAAATATACACTTATTGGATTTTTTTTATCAAAGACATGTAGAACAATAAATTTAGAGAAAAATTTATATAGAAATGTAGTTTTTTTTGAAAAATTTTACAACAGAAAGTGAAAAATGTCATTTTTTTGCAAAAATTTCGGTAATTTTTGATTAATAGCAAAAAAAGTAAAAATGTCAGCAGCAATGAAATACCACCAAATGAAAGCTCTATTAGTGAGAAGAAAAGGAGGTAAAATTCATTTGGGTGGTAAGTTGTATGACGGAGCAATAAACGGTGAAAGTAGTGTAGTGCGGAATTGTAAAAAGTGGCCTGGTCATTAAGGGTGTTTAAGCTAGGGGGGCTGAAGTGGTTAATACTGGCACCCATTTTGGTGCCACTATGGGGAAGGGGGGAGAGGAGCATTATGGGGGCATTTTATACTGGCACATTATGGAGGACACTATGGGGATGGGGGATGAGCACTATGGGGCATCTTCTGGAGGCACTATATAGGAGTATTTTATACTGGCACAAATTAAAGGGGCACTATGGGCACCTAAGCTCCACTGGGGGCAGTAAGTGTTTTTTTAGTGGCACACAGTACGGGTCATTGGAACACATGAGGGCACTCTGGGGACATTGGTGTTATGGTGGGCTTTATTACAACTGGGGGACTATGGGAGCATTATTATCGTACTTCTGGGACACAATTACTGTTCGGGGCACTGTAGGAGCAAGTGCACTGTGGCACAGAATTATTACTATTGTTGGGATTTTGGGAGCACTATTACTGTGGGGGCACCCTGGCACAGTATCAGCTTAGCACAGGTATTTTTGGGGACACTATGGATACAGTATTCGTGTCAGGGACACTATTTGCTGGGTGCAGTTTTTTTTAGAGCATTGTGTTCCAATAATTATTGAAAGGAGGGGGGGGGGCACTATCTGTGTGTAACTCGTATTTTCAGGGGGTTTATCAGTTTATGCAGTATTATTTGGGGGCTGCATGATGGGATGTTGTGAAGGCGGATGTCTGTCAAACTCTGCAGAGAGAAGAGAAGGCTGAAAGAAATCATCATGGCGGTCTGATCTGAATGGAGAAGATAAAGAAAGAGAACATCTATATCAAAGGAGACGTCACTGGATGTAAGACATATGTGGGGCTGTATTAGGCTACTTTTACAACTGCGTTAGTGATTCTGGCAGGCTGTTCCAGCAGTGAACAGCCTGGCGGAATTCACTGGATCCGACACTGCTGGATGCAGACTGAATGCCCGCCGCCCCTAACAACTAGAATGGGGTACGGCAGAGATCTGGCCACAATCTGGAGAGGGGGCGCTTTTTTGATGTTCACCCTGTTTATTACCCTAGAAACTGCCCTGCCTGTGTGTATATGGTAATGGTCTTGAAGTTGATTTGGCTAAATGCTCTTCCTTTCTTTAAAGTATCTATGAATATAAAGTATTGAGTTCTAATCTTGGAGTATGGCCTATTTTAATTTCAAATTACCAGACACATTGCCATTAAATAATGTAAAGTAATATAATAGATTTTTAAACTTGTGCTATTTAGTATATTAATTATATATTTTTTTGTTTCATTTCAGATATCTTGCCACAGGAAATTCTTTTTCATCGTTACATTTTGTTTAGAATGGGGACCTCCACAATTGCTGACGTGGTACGGGCTAAATGTGCCACCATTTGGTGACTTAAGGCTTCAGTGCTGCCACATCCAAGCAGGCAGCAGTGGCTTGATATAGCCCAGGGCTTCCTGGAGAGGCTTCAATTCCCAAATTGTATTGGTGCCTTTGATGGGAAGCACATACGGGTTAAGAAGCCACCAAACTCAGGGTCCCAAAAGATGTGAGCAGTTTTTCTCTGTAGTTTTGTTGGCCTTGGCTGACACAAACTATGGGTTTATAATTGTAGATATTGGGTCCTATGGAAGTACTGCAGATGCTCGCATCTTCAGGGCTTCCAGAATGGGTCGCTTGCTTCAGTCCAACCAACTGGACCTACCACAGCCAGCAAACCTTTCTGGCTCAACTGGCCCACCAGCGCCTTATGTGGTTGTAGGGGACAATGGTTTTGCCCTTTCTAGCCACTTCATGCGGCCCTTTCCTAGACGAGGTTTGGATGCCAAGAGGCGCAATTTTAATTATCGCTTAAGTAGAGCCAGCAGGTTTGTGGAGTGCGCCTTTGGTATTTTTTCTCATAAATGGCGGGTTTTCCTGTCACCTATACAGCTGGCCCCACAAAATGACCATGTGGTGATCAAGGCGTGTGTAGTGCTGCACAACTACTTACGCACCTATGAGTCGACACCTGATGAAGACGCCCAAGTCTACAGTCCGCCATCTTGGATAAGACACTTTACCACTTGTACGATCTGGATCTGCTGGACTGAGAGTGAGGGAGTTATTTTCTGATTATTGTATGTCCCCTATCAGTTCATTCCCTTTTCAGCTGTAGTCCTCAACTCATGGAAGTTTGTGTTTGCCAGTATTTTTTGCTAACCTGGATGGTTATTTTTTAGTTAGTTTTTACATTTTTTAGTTAGGGACTTGTAAGATAATGAGAACCCTTGATGTGGGCTGCGAGCTTACATATTTTGCCTACATAGTAGGTGAAATATGTACTAATACCTCATTCATTACAAGTGTAAAAATGCCCTCAAATGTATGCATGTATGTTTTCACTTCATCATTAATAAAGTTGTAGTTGGCCTCATTCTCATATAATAAAAATATCATTGCATGTGTCATGGCGTTTACACCTCAACTGTAATATTTTGACTATCGTGTGTATAAAGGACATTATATAATTTCTAGGAGGAATATGTACTCACACTCCGTGTATCCGTTGCAAGTGCACGTGAAGGTTGTAGAAACTGTATAAGGTAGGTTCACGGCACACTGATTTGTATGCAAGTAATCACATTTTATTTGTATTTTTCAGTGTTCAATATAACATTGTTGTATACATCCAGGCTATATGATAAGTATAAGGCCACAATAATTATTTGTATGGTCCCCGGACGTTTCGGTCTTATAAAGACCTTCCTCAGCGGGATCTAAAAGAGGTATAATATGACTATGAGTACAATGGAGACGTATACAAAATGTGTGAGAAAGAGGAAAAAATTGGGAAAGAGGAGAGAGAAAATGAATAGTCTAGGGTGAGTAGCTAGGGGTTAAAAAGAGACATGATTGGTGCATAGTTCCTGAGTTTATGTAAATGATAGGAAATGATGGGTATAGGAGCAGGAGTGGTGGATACTAGATGAAGTGGCTGGTAGTGAAGGTAATCTAATGTATTATAATGTAAGAGGGATGAAGGAAGAATGTGAGAGGAGGCTGTAAGAGATGTCAAAATGTAAGAACTGGACAGCAGTAAAGAGAAGGGAAAGAGCGTGGAGATATAGTGCAAGGGAAGCTTAATACAATGAGTATGGAGGACTGCAATATGTCGGGAATCGCATGGAGAGAGAGTTACCAGTAATGGCGCACTTGTGATGGGGCCCTGGATGCAGCATGTATGGAGGTGCAGAGCCGGCTGAAGTACTGGTGCGAGAGCGCCGGAAAGTGACGTCAGACGCGGGGAGTCCCCTCTCTCCATGAGATTCCTGACATATTGCAGTCGTGTATGTGTTGGTGCGACATAAAGATCATAATGCACTGTATATAATAAAGTGTACCAAAATTCCCTAATGGACCCTATCAGGGTATTTGCAAATGTATACTAATAGCACTAAAAGCCAAAAAAGGCTAAGGGTACTTTCACACTTGCGTTATTCTTTTCCGGCATAGAGTTCCGTCAAAATGGCTCCATGCCGGAAAAGAACTGATCAGTTATATCTCCATGCAATCTGAATGGATAGAAATCCGTTCAGTTTGCATCAGTATGCCTTCCATTCAGTCAGTGTCAGGCGCTTTGGCCGGACATAATACCGCAGCATGCGCAGCATCAGTAACATCTATAAAGGATTACAAAGAAGAGACATCAAAAGAAAATGTAGAGAGTTACCATAAGCATTATGAAGACATATAAACCAGGCTTAACTTAAAGCTTATAAATTTAGGCAGTATCTGTTTCTGTTTCCCGAGCCCTTCCGCTATTTGATCCTGGCATATTGGACGCTGTTGGATACAGGCAGGCCCAAGATGCTCAATCCTTTTCATATTTTTTGAGTGTGAAATTCTTGTGAGCTATCATTCTTTCATATGATCTTGTTATTTCCACAGCTCTCATTACCTCCTGATAAGTAGGAATAATAGTGCTTTTCCAATTTTTCAGATTGCAAGCTTGGTGGCCAAGAACAAATGCATCACAAGTGTCCTATAACTATGCAGTATCAGTGTAAGATCTATCAATAATAGGGCTAGGGCTGGATCCGGGGCATTCCTACATCCAACCGCGCCTGAAATAGCTTGGAAGACCAGGGACCACAAGTCAGATGTTTTGAGACATTCCCACAAGATATGTAGAAGAGTCCCCCTCCCTTCACAACCTCTCCAGCAGACAAGCGCTGTATCTGGAAAAGTCTCATTGGGGTAAAATACCACCTAAGCACTGTCTTCATGTAAGATTCAAAATGCGATGTACATTTCAGATGTGGTGCAAAAAGGTTTAAGGGATCCAGCTCCACTTCGGTAAAGGAATATTTATTTTGCTTGCGGTAAAATCACATCCAGTTACGGTTACAAAAGTCTTGTCTACGCGTTTTGGGCTACAAGAAACAATTCAAGCCCTTACTCATGACACAGTAAGACATAAAAATTGCACTATTTGTAGGAGAGATTGCATCTCTCTTCACTAATTCTGGTCACATGACTGCAAACCCCTTCAAAAAAGTGCCACACCTTAGAACAACACTTCTCATGAGAAAAAAGAAAAAGAGAAAAACCATATAATAAACAATAAAAAAACCTGTGCAAAATACATGAGATGTATAGTGGCTATGAAAGATAATAAAATAAAGGAGATTCATACGTTGGGAAACTGTAAGGACTCTGGCAATATGGATTATTGTTGCAGAATCAAATCTAGGCGCCTGTTCAGACCATCTGCTTGATGCGTATTTAACCTCTTAAGGACACAGGGCGTACATGTACGCCCTGTGTCCGCACTTTAAAGATGGCGCCCGCTCCCGCACGGAGCGGGCGCATGAGCTGCGGGTAAATGCTTGATTCATCAAGCTGACTACCGCAGCTCATGTCCGCGACCGGCAGCGATGCCAATCGCGGACATTTAACCCCTCAGATGCCGTGGTCAATCCTGACCACGGCATCTGATCGCGCAAAAACCGAAAGTTTCACTTTTGGTTTGTGCTTCGGCTCCCCTGATGGCCACAAGGGGGAGCCGGAGCATGCATGTAGTAGCCCTGTGGGAACTATAAGAAAGTGGTAAAAAAAAAAAAAAAGTTTAAAAAATAAAAATAAAATAAAAAAATATAAAAATTCAAATCACCCCCCTTTCCCCAAAATGAAAATAAAATAAATAAAAAAATAAAAAAATTACACATAATGGGTGTCGCAATGTGCGAAAACGCCCATACTATAATGATATTAAAAAATATTCACCATACGGTAAACATAAAAACGGCGAATTAGCCATTTGGACGCTTCATTTCCTAAAAAAAAATGAATAAAAAGTGATCAAAACATCATACGCACCCCATAATGGTATCAATTAAAAGTTCAGATTGCCCCGCAAAAAATGAGCCCCTACACTGCTCCGTACGCATAATTACAAAAAAGTTATAGGGGTCAAAACATGGCGACAAAAAAATAAAATTAAAAAAATTCCCACTTTAAATTTTTTTTTCACTATCAAAACGCAAGAAAAACTATACATATTAGGTATTGCTGGATTCGTACTGACCTGAAGAATAAAATTAACCAGTCAGTTTTATCGCAAATCGAACGTTGTAATTTAAAAACCCGTAAAACTGTGGTGAAATTGCTTTTTTTTTGCAATTTCACCCCATTTGGAATTTTTTTCCCGCTTCCCACTACACCGTATGCATTATTAATGATGGCGTTGGAAAGTACAACTTGTCCCGCAAAAAACAAGCCCTCATATGGCCATGTGAACGGAAAAATAAAAAAGTTATGGCTCTTGGAAGGCAGGGAGCGCAAAACGAAAACGCAAAAATGAAAAAACCCTGTGTCCTTAAGGGGTTAATAAAACAGCAATACCGGGTTGTATCAAAAAATAAACATCTTTATTATATAACATGTATAAAAAGGTCAAACAATCCATACAATATAAAATATGTGTATATATGGCTGGTGGTACACGACACAAAGGGTAACAGACCCTCACGGGGGTGATTGTCTAGCGTAGTGTGATAGCAGAGTATAATAGTAAAAGTCAATAGCAGCATGCATGAAGTACTAGAATCTGTTTAAGCATACTCTGTTGAGACATATACCATGTATCTAAATAGAGCCCAGGCAAGTGCTAGTGGCTACACAACAACAACAGTAGTAGTATTGAAACAGACAGCAACCCATATAAAGCATACCTGGTATCACACTTATCCGCAGCACTGCCCGTGTCCCGACGCGCGTTTCGCCCTCCTGGCTTTCTCAAGGGATCATATATACATGATCAATGTCAGTTTCATATCTTGTAAAGCCTTCATTTCATTTTTGGTTACATTCTTAATGCCAGCAGTATTCAGATTAATTTGATCATGTAACAGGACTAGATCTCGCTCTACCAGTTCTTGGTATCGGTCCAGTGCTGGGGATCTGGATTGAATGGGATAAAAATCCCGATTCTTGGTGTGAAAATACAATGACCTGTTATTCAATTCCAGGTCCCCCAGGACTGTATTCGATTCCTGTAGTTCACATGCATGCATCATTTCAAAGAAACTCATATTCCCTATATTATGGGAATTTGTATTATCATAAACAGAGGGCTGACTCGTGGATGTCATAGAGTGATCCACGTCCCCTGTCTCCGCAACACAAACATCATCACCACCCACCTGAAAGTGTCGCCGGAGAGTGAGGGCGCGGGTCAGTCTATTGACATCCAGGAGTGTCCTATATAGGTCAAAATGACAGGTGGAAGAAAATGTTATTCCTCTTTTGAGTACATTAATGTCATCTACTGATAGTGTGGAAGCGGACAAACTAATCACTTGGAGTTCATCCTGTCCTTTTTGTATCTCACGGGATACCGGCGGTTTTCGGTGTTTCCTACCCGCCCTCCTTTTTTTGAAGCCGCTTTATGTGAACCAGTCTCTTGGACATGTGGGGGATATGCAGACGAAGAGGCACGATCCTGTTCCGAATCAATATCCAAATCCATAGAACTGAATGAGACCTTCTGGAGATTTTTTCTTTTCTTTTTGTTACGCAACTTTTTCAGAATTGAACGGGTGTGTTCTGTTTAGGGTCTGTCCATGTATATACTTGGTTCGACTCATAGTCAAGTAAATCACGGTTATATTTCATTTGTTTAAAAAAAAATTAACAAAGATGGTAGAACTACTATGTGCCACATTAATGTGGAATAACTACTGTGTGCGACACTAAAGGTGCATACTACTGTGTTTGACACTAAGGTGACTTAACTACTGTGTGCGACACTAAAGAGGTGCATACTACTGTATGCAACACTAAGGGAACATAACTACTGTGTATGATACTAAGGAGGAAAAACTACTGTGAGCGACAGCAATGGGGCATAAGTACTGTGTGCAATAATAACGTGGCATAACTACTGTGTGCAATAATAAGGTGGCATAACTACTGAGTGCAACACTAAGGAGGCATAACTACTGTGTGCAACACTAAGGGGGCATAACTACTGTGTGCTACACTATGGGGGATAACTACTGTTTGCGATACTAAGAGAGCATAATTACTGTGTGTGACACTAAGGGGGCCTAGTTACTGTGTGCAACACTAACAGAGCATAACTACTGTGTGCAACACTAAAGGGGCATAACTACTGTATGCAACACAAAGGGGACTTAACTACTAGATGCGAAACTAAGGGAGCATAACTACTGTGTGCGACATTAAGGGGGTACAACTACTGTGTGCGACACTGAATGGGCATAACTACGGTGTGAACAAAGATGGTAGAACAACAATGTGCCACATTAATGTGGCATAACTACTGTATTCAACACTAAGAGGGCATAACTACTGTATTCAACACTAAGGTTACTTAACTACTGTGTGCAACACAAAGGGGGCATAACTACTGTGTGTGACATTAAAGGGGCATAACTACTGTGTACGACACTAAAGGTGCATAACTACTGTATGCAACTCTAAGGGGGCATAACTACTGTGTATGATACTAAGGGGGAAAAACTACTGTGTGTGACAGTAACAGGGCATAACTACTGTGTGCGATAAGTGCGATAATAAGGTGGCATAACTACTGTGTGCAATAATAAGGTGGCATATAAGACAATAAGGAACAGCCTTACATGGCCGGCCAGTGAAAGTTTTTGGGGATGTAGGTTTTTTCTGCTGGCAGAATTTTATGATGGACTGTGGTATTTGTCTCTGTTGGGGTGACATAATGTGCCACAATATGGTATTGACTGCTCTGCCTTCCATCAATTTCGACCGGACTACAAAACGGGGCCACTTTTAGTATTTCTTCGAGGGCCATTTTAAGTTTTCAGTCCGCCCCTGGTCCCAGTGGTAGGACCTCCATGAATTGTGGACGCCTATGCTGTATCTTGTGGATAGGCCATAAATGTCTGACATGGGAAGACCCCATTTAATCCTGGGGGCTGTCAAATGAAGTTGACTGCATTTGGCGGTGTGGTCTAAATAAATGGGTGTGGCCTGAGTGGTTTTATTTGGTTCAGCTGTCCAGAAAATATTTAAGGGAGGTTGGAGACCCAGGTACAGGAGCATGTGAATGGTCCATTATAGGAGATACAACATGTATGCGGGTTACTGATCTCTGAAGACTATAAATTATTTACATTATAAAAATATAATGTTATATATTATTTATTATCTGTTTATTTATTATTTCTTTTTATTTATTTATATCACTTTGCACATTGTCTCTTGGTTCAGTCACATGACTTCCTAGCCCCGGGCCCTGCATACCACATATCATTAAGGGTACTTTCAAACAAGCGTTTTGGATTCCGTTTGTGAGATCCGTTTCAAGGCTCTCACAAACGGTCCAAAACGGATCAGTTAAGCCCCAATGCATTCTGAATGGATAAGGATCCGTTCAGAATGCATCAGTTAGGCTCCGTTCCGCAGCTTGCTGTATTTTGGTGTCCATCTGAAGAGGCGGAGCCTAACAGATCCGTTTTGAATTACAATGTAAGTCAATGGGGACGGATCCGTTTTTAATGACACAATATGGTGCATTTGAAAACAGATCCGTTCCCCATTGACTTTCAATGTAATTCAAAATGGATCCGTTTTGGACTTTGTAATTTTTCTTTAAAACTAATGCAAACGGATCCGTTCTGAATGGATACAAGCATTTGCATTATAGGTGCAGATCCGTCTGTGCAAATAAACAGACGGATCCGCACCAACGCTAGTGTGAAAGTACCCTAAGATACAACACCAAGAGGTCGGGGCTATGCTGGGACTTGTAAGCCCTTAAAAGGTACAACATCATTGCTTGCTGTATGTTAGAAATCCAGAGGTACGAGCTCTGCTGGGAGTTACAGTTAGAATGTACTGATTTATTTAAAAAAATTATAAATGTTTTATATTCTTTAAAAACTGCTATATTCTGGACTGAGCCATTGGCCGCCGATACTTGTGATGTCATCACCTTCTAGAATGGCTCCGCCCCCAGGTGACTGTGACATCACTCAGGAGTTCTATGTCCGGCATCGGCACCATCATTTCTGTGCAGTTGTATTGGTATTGCTCAGGAGACTGCAGCGTATTTTTGACTGCTCCCCATTTTTGGGAATCTCATTGCGTATATTTTATATACAGAGTCTTTCATGATGGAGAATCTGAGAAATTCTACCCGAAGAGGTAAGTCATCTCCTACAGAACATACATGTTCTGGTACTTACCAATCAACTACCTCAGGTGAGATTGTTGGGGATTATATGGACTTTTTAGTCATTTATATGATGTCTTGTTATTAGGACACAGAGCGGGAAGATCAGCCCCGGAAGGTGCCGCTCGTACCCGCGGTCTTCCTCGAGGACAGGTTCTCAGAGGACGTCATGTTCGACCGGCTCCATATGGACAGCGGACAGCCATGGCTGGAGAGGAGCGGGCGTCCACTGCAGGGAGACGCAGAAGACCCCATGCCCCAGATAGCACCACTGTCTGGAGGAGGACACGGCAGGCAGTGCGCCAATTACATCAGGCGCTGGAGGAGCTGCCCGTTTACATCGTGGGCACAGCCGGCTCCAGTGGAGGGTGTGTCATCTGCCTCCTGGAGTTTGAGGTGGGAGAGTCGCTCACCACTCTCCCCTGCTCCCATGAGTTCCATGGAGCCTGTATAAGACCTTGGCTCCTGGAGAATCCAGTCTGCCCCCTGTGCCGCTCCCCGCTGCTGACCAGATAATGGAGAACGGATATGGTATGTGGATTGTGTGCCCGGTATAGAATAAGCCCCTTACACAGAAGTCACCTCATCAGCCAACTACCAAGGAGCTGGAGGGTTGTCAGGTGGAGCATTCGCAGAATGCACGGCCAGGCGCTCTATTTCACTCCCTTGTGTATTGGCCCCAGGACCAGTTATTGGGGTCTTTCCCCTGACCTGGTAGCGCTGGTTCTGATCCAGGATTTTCTATTTGATTTCAGTTATGACCCGATCTGTTTTTGACTACGAGTTTGGATATTCCCTCTGTACCGCGCACTCGACTCTGATTGACCCCCGTTGCTGACCCTGGACCGTACGACTATTCTTCTGCCTCCCGATTCTGTACCGCGCATTCGGCTCTGCTTGATCCTCGTTGCTGACCTCTAGACTGTACGACTACTCTTCTGCCTCCTGATTCTGTACCGCGCACTCGGCTCTGATTGATCCCCATTGCTGACCCTGGACCGTACGACTATTCTTCTGCCTCCTGATTCTGTATCGCGCACTCGGCTGTGATTGACCCCCGTTGATGACCTCTGGACCGTCCGACTATTCTTCTGCCTCCTGATTTTGTACTGCATACTCAGCTCTGCTACATCTTCATTGTTCCTCTTCAGGTTATCTGACCATCCTCCTGATCACTGCACCTGTTCTACGAACTCAGCTCTGCTAGTCTAATGCATTATGGTACAGGTAGGTGAATAGATTTTCCATTCCTTGTCCCCCAATGTACCCATAACTCTAATCCTCCTACTACATCCGGTTCATCCATCGCTAAAACATCTCCAGAGAATAAACCAACGGGCAAGTGACGGGCACCAAGTCCTGGCCCCAACATAGAACCTTACACCCTAACCCCAGTCATGAGAAGAGGGTGCAGGCGAATTGTGCTGCACGGGAGGAGATTTCTCTGGACATGGGAGATCTTCCATCTTCATGTCAGCAGTTTCTGAAGTTCAGCTCTGGAGGATCCTGTAAATGCAGACGTTACTCCCAGGAGATGTTGTCGCGTCTATAAGGCTGTCATTTCTATTTTTCAGATTTTTTATGGATAATTCGTGGCTTCAAGGGGAAGATCATCTCTAGTTTTCTCCAGTCCCTTCTATGGACACAACGTGTTCAGCTCGGCCACCTCCAGTGACTTCTGCGCCATCTTGATATCTGCTCCATGTCAGCGGCTCCTGACTCCTCATGGTTTGTGGCAGTAATGGAGGTTTATGGCGATGACGTCATATAGTTTTATCTCCAAGAGCAGGAAGATCTGTTCCCCAAATAAATAGCAGACATTTGTAAGAACATGGTGGCTGCAGGTGTATATATAGATATCAGACTGGTGATGACACAGGACACGTGAGGAGGTGACACCATCAGTGGATCAGAGGGATCTGAGCTCTTCCTACTGGACCTCCACAGCGGACAGAAAACCCAGTAACAGCAAAGAGGATGAGATTTTCCAGAATCTCCTCCACGCTGCAGAGATTTTCCTCCTGAACATTAAACTGCGGGCAGATTTATAAATCTACAGATTATTCACTTCTGATATGGAAAGAACGAGGATTTGTGGTGGATTTTCCTCATTGAATTCAATGAAGATGAAGAAATCTGTGGTCAGGTGTCAGAGCAGAGTATTTATCTGTAGATTACCTTCAGACACTAATTTATAATCACTAAACCCGACCCCTGGAGCTCCCGGGGTGACTCTTGCCCGGTGCGTTCTGTATTCTGGCTTCTAGAGATGACGTATGGACATGTGATCGCTGCAGCCAATCATCTCTCACACGAGCGCTCCAGGGGGTCTGAATCCTTGCCCCTACTGCATGAAAGCCTAGCTACACCTCTGGGTTAGTATTAGGATTAACATTAAGATCAGTATTAGGGTCAGTATTAGGATTATGGATATTATTAGGTTCAGTGTTAGTGGTCAGTATTGGGATTAAGGGTCAGTATTGGGGTCAAAGTCAGTATTAGGGCTAGGGTCAGGGCTCAGTATCAGGGTTAGGGTTCAGTATTAGGATTAGGGGACTGTATTATGGTTAATACTGGAGTTAGGCATAGTATTAGGTTTGGGCCAGTATTAGAGTTAGGGGCAGTATTGGGTTAGGGGTAAGTATTAGGGTCAGTGTTATGGTTTATTGTCAGTATTAGGGTTAGGGTACAGTCACACGACCGTATGAATGGGTCCTTATCCATTCCGCAATTTTGCAGAATGGGTGTGACTCCATTAATTTGAAAAGATGCGGCCTGCACACGGTGTTCCGTAGTTCCCTGCCCCTCAAATATATAGAGCATGTCCTATTCATATCTGCAGCTGCGGACAAGAATAGGCATTTTATTTATAGCGCCGACTATGTGCGGACCGCAAAACACTGACGGTCGTGTGAATGTATCCCTAGGGTCAGTATTAGGGTCATTATTTCAGTTAGGGGCTAGCATTAGGGTTAGGGGTTAGTAATTGTGTTAAGGTGCTAGCATTAGGGTCAGTATTTGGGTAAGGGGTCAATATTAGGGTTAGGGGCCAGTATTAGGGTTAGGGGCCAGTATTAGGGTTAGGGCATATAGAGAGGGCAGTCTCTACTTACCTATTCAGCACGGTCCCACGATGCAGCCCCGGCCTCTTCTGGCGGGTCTGCTCCTGTGGAACGTTGTAGGTGGTCCGGTGACGTCATTGCTCTGCCTATATCACATTGATGCTGGCTGAGAAAGGCGGGCAGGGAACCAGTGGTTCCCTTGTCCCACCAGGGCTGCCGCATGCTCAATTGTATCTGTGTCCACTAAGTTCAGTTGCTGCAGAAACCGGAAGTGTTAACCCCTTAGTGACCACTAATACGCCTTTTTACTGACATAAAACAAAGGGGGGTTTAGCTAAAGAACTGGCTTTAATCAATCATTACATGTACCCAAAATGGTGCATTGAAAACTATAACCACATCTACCTCCCCGCCTCATCCCGCCCCTGCTCTTATGTGGAAGGTTCACCTCAAATGCAGGCTGGGGTGTTCCTGGAGTCACCATTGGCTGTCTTGATCTATTAGAGCTGGATCCAGGATGACTTGCTCTGATAAGGCCTAATTCACACGTCCGCAAAATGGATCCGCATCCCTTCCGCAATTTTGCGGAAGGGTTGCAGACCCATTCATTTCATAGGGGCAGGAATGGATGTGGACAGCACACTATGTGATGTCCGCATCCGTGTTTCCGCATCCGTGTTTCCGTTTCCGCAAAAAAATAGAACATTTCCTATTCTTGTCCGCAATTGCGGACAAGAAAAGGCATTCTTTCTATAGTGCCAGCAATGTGCGGTCCGCAAAATGCGGAATGCACATTGCAGCCGTCCGTGTTTTGCGGATCCGTGTTTCCGTGTTTTGCGGATCCGTGTTTCCGTGTTTCCGCAAAACACACTACGGACGTGTGAATAAGGCCTAATGCTGGAACTTATCCAGCTCATGACTCCTAATTACAATGGCCAGATTTGGGGTGCAGGGATCTCAAGTCTCCCGGACGTTCAGGGAGTCTCCCGCTATTAGATAGCGGCTCCCCGACGCCCGCATGTGAAACAATATATTCCGGAAAGTAGGGATGTCCCGATACCAGTATCGGGACCGATACCGGACATTTGCCGAGTACTTGTACTCTGCAAATGTCCCCGATACCGGAAGGCAGTGCAGCGGCAGCGTGAATCCTCAGCCGATCAGCGTGGGGACAGCAGAGTGTTCCAGGTGATCGGCATGGGGGCGGGACCTCTGTGTGGCGGCTCCATTCTGTGCCCTTTGATTCACATTCCCGGCACCTGAACTCTGAAAGGGCTGGAATCCGCGCAATTCAGGGGATAATTGCGCGGATCGCAGCCCTTTCAGATGCCGGGTATGTTTCAATTTGCATTGGTGGTGCAGTGCGCCCTCAACCCCTCCTCCCTCCCCAGTATAAATCATTGGTGGCAGTGGCCACAGGGTCCCCCCCATCATTGGTGGCAGTGCGCCCTCCCCGTCCCCCCCCATCATTAGTGGTGCAGTGGCAGTGATCGGAGTCCCAGCAGTGTAATGCTGGAGCTCCGATCGATTACCATAGCAGCCAGGACGCTACTACGTCCTGGCTGCCATGGTCAGTTAGTGAGCAGTATTATGCTCACGTGCGCCGTGGCCGCCCGCTCTCCTTCTTCTGTCTGTGCGGCGCATTGCTTATAGCATTAGCAATGCGCCGCACAGACAGAGGGAGAGCCCGGCTGGATATGTTTTGAAAATGTAATAAAAAGTTTGTTACAAAAAAAAAAAAAAAGAAAACCTCCCTGAAATGAGTTTTCGCAGGTTGGGATGTCTGGGGGTGGCCCCAACGCTACACTCGATTCCCAGGACACCATCGAAGTGTCACCATGAGTTGCTGCTCTCCAGAAGGGATGTAAGACACCACGTGGTAGCCCCCAATGGGAAACACGTCCAGAGAGTCATAGTCTGCAGTAAACCAGTGGGCTTCTGTAGCTTCCGGAAGAACTCAAGTGGAAAACAATAGAGGCAGTGCACTGAGCTGGCTTCTTCAGTCTGCTGCCGGGCAGAAAAAGGTTTTGTGCTGGGCAAAGAGACTGAGGTAGCTGTCCCTCTCTAACCCTAGGTTCACACCTGAGCGTTTTACAGCGCGTTCAATTGCGCTGTAAAACGCTCAACACATGAAAACCAATGCATCCCTATGGGAGTGGTTCACACTTGAGCGTTTTACAGCGTGTAAAAACGCGCTGTAAAACGCCCGACGCATAAGCTCGTTCAGGAGCGTTTTTTTGGGCGTTTGTCGCGCTTTTCATCCTATAGACTTCAATGGGAACGCGCGTAAAACGCGCGTTAAAGTGTAGATATGCCTTTTTCTATCGGTCTCCTGAATCACGAACGCGCATATGACGCGCGTTTCCTATTTGCAAAAACGCGCTAAAATACGCGCGACAAAAACGCGCGTAAAACGCGCATTTCAAAAACGCTCAGGTCTGAACCCAGTGTTAAAATCTGGTACCTAGGCCAAAGTATGGTGGCCCAGGATTAGTGATGTCCCGAACTATTAGCCGGCGAACATAGCTTGTTCGCCGCGACGGGCGAACATATGCGATGTTCGGTCCGCCCCCTATACATCATCATTGAGCAAACTTTGACCCTGTACCTCACAGTCAGCAGACACATTCCAGCCAATCAGAACTCTCCCTTGCACACCTTCCCACCTCCTATAAAAACGTCCGCCATTTTAGATTCTGTCTGAAGCTGCAGTGTGTTAGTGAGAGCAGGGAGAGTGCAGGGGAAAGCGTTAGCTGGGCCAGTGTTCTGTGTCCAGGACAGCGTCACAGCACCCCAAAAAGCCCTTTTTAGGGCTACTACATTAGTCTGCTTTTATTTATTTTTTCTCTATATATATATTGCAGTTGCCTGGCCTGCCCGTGTGTGAGAGGCCTGCTGCCAGTGTGTGTCAGGCCCACTTCCACTGACTGTAGTGTGCCCACTGCCAGTGCCCACCACTCATACCGGGTGGCAAAGGACTTTGCATAAAAAAAAGGCATTTCATTTTTACCCTTTAATCTAAGGTTAGTTGCCTGCCTGCTGCCAGTGTGTGTCAGGCCCACTTCCATTGACTGTAGTGTGCCCACTGCCAGTGCCCACTACTCATACCGTGTGGCACAGGACTTTGCATAAAAAAAAAGGGATTTTATTTTTACACTTTAATCTAATTTCAGTTACCTGCCTGCTGCCAGTGTGTGTGTCAGGCCCACTTCCACTGACTATAGTGTGCCCACTGCCAGTGCCCACCACTCATACCGTGTGGCACAGGACTTTGCATTACAAAAAAGGCATTTAATTTTTACACTTTAATCTAAGGTTAGTTGCCTGCCAGTGTGTGTCAGGCCCACTTCCACTGACTGTAGTATGCCCACTGCCAGTGCCCACCACACATACCGTGTGGTACAGGACTTTGCATTAAAAAAAGGCATTTACTTTTTACCCTTTAATCTAAGGTTAGTTGCCTGCCTGCTGCCGGTGTGTGTCAGGCCCGCTTCCACTGACTGTAGTGTGCCCACTGCCAGTGCCCACCACTCATACCGTGTGGCACAGGACTTTGCATTAAAAAAAAAGGCATTTCATTTTTACACTTTAATCTAATTTCAGTTGACTGCCTGCTGCCAGTGTGTGTCGGGCCCACTGCCAGTGCCCACCACTCATACGGTGTGGCACAGGACTTTGCATTAAAAAAAGGCATTTCATTTTTACACTTTAATCTAATTTCAGTTGCCTGCCTGCTGCCAGTGTGTGCCAGGCCCACTTCCACTGACTATAGTGTGCCCACTGCCAGTGCCCACCACTCATAACGTGTGGCACAGGACTTTGCATAAAAAAAAGGCATTTAATTTTTACACTTTAATCTAATTTCAGTTGCCTGCCTGCTGCCAGTGTGTGTCAGGCCCACTTCCACTGACTGTAGTGTGCCCACTGCCAGTGCCCACCACTCATACCGTGTGGCACAGGACTTTGCATAAAGGAAAGGCATCTAATTTTTACACTTTAATCTAATTTCAGTTGCCTGCCTGCTGCCATTGTGTGTCAGGCCCACCTCCACTGACTGTAGTGTGCCCACTGCCAGGGCCCACCACTCATACCGGGTGGCACAGTAGCTTGCCGATAAATAAGGTCTTTAATTTTTACCCTTTAATCTAAGGTTAGTTGCCTGCCAGTGTGTGTCAGGCCCACTTCCACTGACTGTAGTGTGCCCACTGCCAGTGCCCATCACTCATACCGGGTGGCACAGTAGCTTGTACGTATAGTACCACTAATCAAAAAAAAAAAATTAAAGGCAGAGGCAGGCCACCCCGCAGGGGCCCTCGGGGTGCTGTGATCTCTTTTGACCCTAGAATAATGCCCAGTGTTCAGAGGCCACATACCCTGAACTCGAAAAATTCTGAGGACATAGTTGACTGGCTTACACAGGACACCCAATCTTCCACAGCTTCCGCTTGGAACCCTGACGCACCATACTCCTCCAGTTCAGCTTCGGGCACCTCTCAAGTTACAACTCGCCCGCCCGCTGCCACCACCAACACTAGCACCACAGCCGCTTCATTTGATCTGTCAGAGGATTTATTTACACATCAGTTGGCAGAAATGAGTGATGCGCAACCATTATTGTCAGAGGATGTAGATAACAGGGATACGTCTCAGTCAGGCAGCATTACACACATGGACGTACGGTGTGATGATGATGATGTTGTACCCGCTGCTGCTTCCTTTGCTGAGTTGTCAGATACAAGTGAAGCGGTTGATGATGACGATGTGTCCACGGATGCCATGTGGGTGCCTGCTCGAAGAGAAGAAGAGGGGGAAAGTTCAGAAGGGGAGACAGAGAGAATGAGGAGACGAGTTGGAAGCAGGGGGAGGTCGTCGCAAGGAGTTAGTGGCACAGTCAGACAGCATGTATCGGCACCTGGGGTCAGCCAGACAGCACGCCAATCAACGCATGCTGTTGCCACCATCAGAATGCCTTCATTGCAAAGCTCAGCAGTGTGGCATTTTTTTTGTGTGTCTGCCTCTGATAACAGCGATGCCATTTGCAACCTGTGCCAAAAGAAACTGAGTCGTGGGTCCAACACCCACCTAGGTACAACTGCTTTGTGAAGGCACATGATCTCACATCACAAACGCCTATGGGATCAACACATGAATACAAGCAGCACACAAACTCAAAGCCACCATCCTCCTCCTGGTCCAGCATCTTCAGCCACATCAACCACTGCTGTCCTCCTTGCCCCCTCTCAACTACCCGCCACTCCGCCTCTCACCTTCAGCAGTTCCTGCTCATCTGCCCACAGTCAGGTGTCTGTCAAGGACATGTTTGAGCGTAAGAAGCCAATGTCACAGAGTCACCCCCTTGCCCGGCGTCTGACAGCTGGCTTGACGGAACTCTTAGCCCGCCAGCTTTTACCATACAAGCTGGTGGAGTCTGAGGCCTTCAAAAAATTTGTAGCTATTGGGACACCCCAGTGGAAGGTACCCGGCCATCCCCAACCTGTACTCTATTGTGGAAAAGGAAGTCATGACATGTCTGGCACACAGTGTTGGGGCAAGGGTCCATCTGACCACTGATGCCTGGTCTGCAAAGCACGGTCAGGGCAGGTATATCACGTACACTGCGCATTGGGTAAACCTGCTGACGGCTGCAAAGCATGGAATGTGTGGCTCTGCAGTGGAGTTGGTGACACCGCCATGACTTGCAGGAAGGCCTGCTGCCACCTCCTCTACTCCACAAACTCCATCCTCTTTGCTAACCTCCTCAGCTGAGTCCTCTTCTGCTGCCGGGTCTTGCTCCACATCATCAACTGCACCACCCCCCCCCTCCCCAGCTCTCCAGGGGCTATTCCACATCCCGGATACGACAGTGTCACGCCATCTTGGACCAACACTCCTGTCCACCCTGAACGCACAGGTGGATCAGTGGCTGACCCCGCACCAACTGGAGATCGGCAAAGTGGTGTGTGACAACGGAAGCCTTCTGTTGGCGGCATTGAATTTGGACAAGTTGACACATGTGCCGTGCATGGCACATGTGTTGAATCTGATTGTACAACGCTTTGTGTGTAAGTACCCAGGCTTACAGGATGTCCTCAAGCAGGCCAGGAAGGTGTGTGGCCATTTCAGGCATTCCTACACGGCCATGGCGCACTTTTCTGATATTCAGCGGTGAAACAACATGCCAGTGAGGCGCTTGATTTGCGACAGCACGACACGTTGGAATTCAATATTCCTAATGTTCGACCGCCTTCTCCATCAAGAAAAAGCCGTCAACGGAGCTGGGTATTTTTTTGCCACGTTACTGGACGCTCATGCGCAATGCCTGTAGGCTCATGCGTCCTTTTGAGAAGGTGACAAACCTAGTCAGTCGCACCAAAGGCACCATCAGTGACCTCATTCCCATTTGTTTTCTGGAGCGTGCCCTG
>JAKVIS010000512.1:0-65600 GCA_033119425.1 Bufotes viridis | reverse complement strand
GTACTGGATACAGAAAAATACAGATTTTGGTGCACTACACTAGCACAGAGATAATGTAATTTTGACAATACAAACTCTATTGGCCTCCATTAGGGTACTGGAGACCGAAAAATACAGATTTTGGGCACTACACTAGGCTCAGAGATAATGTAATTTTGACAATACACACTCTATCGACTTGCTGTAATGTACTGGTTACAGAAAAATACAGATTTTCGGCAAAACACTAGACCAGAGATAATGTAATTTTGACAATACACACTCTATTGACTTGCTGTAATGTACTGGATACTGAAAAATACAGATTTTAGGCACTACACTAGCACAGAGATAATGTAATTTTTACAAAACACAATCTATTGGCTTGGTGTAATGTACTGGATACAGAAAAACTGATTTTTCGCAATACACGGGGCCAGAGATAAAGTAATCAACACTCTATTGACTTGCTGTAATATACAGGATATAGAAAATTACAGATTTTCGGGACTACACTAGGACAGAGATAATGAAATTTTAACAATACACACGCTTTTGGCTTCCAGTAAGTTACTGGGTACGGAAAAATATAGATTTTCGGCACTACACTAGCCCAAAGATAATGTAATTTTGACAATACACCCTCTATTGACTTGCTATAATGTAATAGATACAGAAAAATATTCTTTTTCGGCAGTACACTAGGAAAGAGAAAATGTAATTTTGACAATACACAATCTATTGGCTTCCAGTAAGGTACTGGAGACAGAAAAATACAGATTTTGGGCACTACACTAGAACAGAGATAATGTAATTTTTGACAATACACACTCTATTTACTTGCTATAATGTAATGGGTACAGAAAAATATAGTTTTTCGGCACTACACTAGGAAAGAGAATATGTAGCTTTGACAATACAAAATCATTTGGCTTCAAATATGGTGCTGGATACAGAAAAATACAGATTTTCGGCACTACACTAGCCCAGAGGTAATGTAATTTTTACAATACACACTGTATTGGCTTCCAGTAAGGTACTGTAAACAGAAACTTACAGATTTTCGGCAGAACACTTGGTTTAGAGATAAAGTAATTTTGACAATACACACTCTATTAACTTGTTTTATTGTAGTGGATCCAGAAAAAATATACATTTTCGGCACTCCACTAGACCAGAGATAAAGTGATGTTGAAAATACACTCTGTATTGACTTGCTGTAATTTATTGGATACAGCAAAATCCTGTTTTTTGGCAATACAGTAGCCCAGAGATAATGTAATTTTGACAATACACCCTTTATTGACTTGCTATAATGTAATAGATACAGAAAAATATTCTTTTTCGGCAGTACACTAGGAAAGAGAAAATGTAATTTTGACAATACACAATCTATTGGCTTCCAGTAATGTACTGGAGACAGAAAAATACAGATTTTGGGCACTACACTAGAACAGAGATAAATACAGTTTATTGGCACTATATTAGGAAAGAGATAATCTAATTTTGAGAATACACACTCTTTTGGCTTATGGTAAGATACTGGATACAGAAAAATCCTTTTATTCGGCACTACACTAGCGCAGAGATTATGTAATTTTTACAATACATACTGTATTGGATTCCAGTAAGGTACTGGATACAGAAAAATAGAGATTTTCGGCACTAAACTGTCCCAGAGATAATGTAATTTTTACAATACACACTGTATTGGCTTCCAGTAAGGTACTGGAAACAGAAAAATACAGATTTTCAGCGGAACACTAGGCCCAGAGATAATGTAATTTTCACAATACACACTCTATTAACTTGTTGTATTGTACTGGATCCAGACAAAAAAACAACATATTTTCGGCACTACACTAGACCAGAGATTATGTAATTTTGACAATACACACTCTATTGGCTTCCAGTAAAGTACTGGAAACTGAAAATTACAGAATTTGGTTCACTACACTAGCGCAGAGATAATGTAATTTGGACAATACACACTCTATTGACTTCCTGTAATGTACTGGATACAGAAAAATACAGATTTTCGGCAATACAGTAGCCCAGAGATAATGTAATTTTGACAATACACCCTCTATTGACTTGCTATAATGTAATAGATACAGAAAAATATTATTTTTCGGCAGTACACTAGGAAAGAGAAAATGTAATTTTGACAATATACAATCTATTGGCTTCCAGTAATGTACTGGATACAGAAAAATACAGATTTTGGGCACTACACTAGAACAGAGATAATGTAATTTTGACAATACACACTCTATTTACTTGCTATAATGTAATCGGTACAGAAAAATATAGTTTTCGGCACTACACTAGGAAAGAGAATAGGTAGCTTTGACAATTCACAATCATTTGGCTTCCAATAAGGTGCTGGATACAGAAAAATTCTGTTATTCGGCACTACACTAGCCCAGAGATAATTACATTTTTAAAGTACACACAGTATAGGCTTCCAGTATGGTACTGGAAACAGAAAAATACAGATTTCTGGTACTACACTAGCCCAGAGATAATGTCTTTATGACAATACACACTCTATTAACTTACTTTAATGTAATGGATACAGAAAATTACAGATTTTCTGCACTACACTAGGCCAGAGATAATGTAATTTTGACAATACAAACTCTATTGACTTGCTATAATGTACTGGATACAGAAAAATACAGTTTATTGGCACTATATTAGGAAAGAGATAATCTAATTTTGACAATACACACTCTTTTGGCTTACCGTAAGATACTGGATACAGAAAAATACTTTTATTCGGCACTACACTAGCGCAGAGATTATGTAATTTTTACAATACATACTTTATTGGCCTTAAGTAAGGTACTGGATACAGAAAAATACAGATTTTCGGCACTAAACTAGCCCAGAGATTGTGTAATTTTTACAATACACACTGCATTGGCTTCCAGTAAGGTACTGGAAAAAGAAAAATACAGATTTTCAGCAGAACACTAGGCCCAGAGATAATGTAATTTTGACAATACACACTCTATTAACTTATATTGTACTGGATCCAGACAAAAAAAAAAAAACATATTTTCGGCATTACTCTAGACCAGAGATTATGTAATTTTGACAATACACACTCTATTGGCTTCCGGTAAAGTACTGGAAACTGAAAATTACAGATTTTGTGCACTACAATAGGCCAGAGATAATGTAATTTTGACAATACACACTCTATTGGCATCCAGTAAAGTACTGGATACAGAAAAATACAGATTTTGGCGCACTACACTAGCGCAGAGATAATGTAATTTTGACAATACACGCTCTATTGACTTCCTGTAATGTACTGGATACAGAAAAATACAGATTTTCGGCACTACACTAGCCCAGAGATAATGTAATTTTTACAATACACACTGTATTGGCTTCCAGTAAGTATTGGAAACAGAAAAATACAGATTTTCAGCGGAACACTAGGCCCAGAGATAATGTAATTTTGACAATACACACTCTATTAAATTGTTGTATTATACTGGATCCAGACAAAAAAAAAACATATTTTCGGCACTACACTAGACCAGAGATTATGTAATTTTGACAATACACACTCTATTGGCTTCCAGTAAAGTACTGGAAACTGAAAATTATAGATTCTGTGCACTACAATAGGCCAGAGATAAGGTAATTTTGACAATACACACTCTATTGACTTCCTGTAATGTACTGGATACAGAAAAATACAGATTTTTGGCAATACAGTAGCCCAGAGATAATGTAATTTTGACAATACAGCCTCTATTGACTTGCTATAATGTAATAGATACAGAAAAATATTCTTTTTCGGCAGTACACTAGGAAAGAGAAAATGTAATTTTGACAATACACAATCTATTGACTTCCAGTAATGTACTGGATACAGAAAAATACAGATTTTGGGCACTACACTCGAACAGAGATAATGTAATTTTGACAATACAAACTCTATTGGCTTCCATTAGGGTACTGGAGACCGAAAAATACAGATTTTGGGCACTACAGTAGCTCAGAGATAATGTAATTTTGACAATACACACTCTATCGACTTGCTGTAATGTACTGGATACAGAAAAATACAGATTTTCGGCAATACACTAGACCAGAGATAATGTAATTTTGACAATACACACTCTATTGACTTGCTGTAATGTACTGGATACTGAAAAATACAGATTTCGGGCACTACACTAGCACAGAGATAATGTAATTTTTACAAAACACAATCTATTGGCTTGGTGTAATGTACTGGATACAGAAAAAACTGATTTTTCGCAATACACGGGGCCAGAGATAAAGTAATCAACACTCTATTGACTTGCTGTAATATACAGGATATAGAAAATTACAGATTTTCGGGACTACACTAGGACAGAGATAATGAAATTTTAACAATACACACGCTTTTGGCTTCCAGTAAGTTACTGGGTACGGAAAAATATAGATTTTCGGCACTACACTAGCCCAGAGATAATGTAATTTTGACAATACACCCTCTATTGACTTGCTATAATGTAATAGATACAGAAAAATATAATTTTTCGGCAGTACACTAGGAAAGAGAAAATGTAATTTTGACAATACACAATCTATTGGCTTCCAGTAAGGTACTGGAGACAGAAAAATACAGATTTTGGGCACTACACTAGAACAGAGATAATGTAATTTTGACAATACACACTCTATTTACTTGCTATAATGTAATGGGTACAGAAAAATATAGTTTTTCGGCACTACACTAGGAAAGAGAATATGTAGCTTTGACAATACAAAATCATTTGGCTTCAAATATGGTGCTGGATACAGAAAAATACAGATTTTCGGCACTACACTAGCCCAGAGGTAATGTAATTTTTACAATACACACTGTATTGGCTTCCAGTAAGGTACTGTAAACAGAAACTTACAGATTTTCGGCAGAACACTTGGTTTAGAGATAAAGTAATTTTGACAATACACACTCTATTAACTTGTTTTATTGTAGTGGATCCAGAAAAATATACATTTTCGGCACTCCACTAGACCAGAGATAAAGTGATGTTGAAAATACACTCTGTATTGACTTGCTGTAATTTATTGGATACAGCAAAATCCTGTTTTTGGCAATACAGTAGCCCAGAGATAATGTAATTTTGACAATACACCCTTTATTGACTTGCTATAATGTAATAGATACAGAAAAATATTCTTTTTCGGCAGTACACTAGAAAGAGAAAATGTAATTTTGACAATACACAATCTATTGGCTTCCAGTAATGTACTGGAGACAGAAAAATACAGATTTTGGGCACTACACTAGAACAGAGATAAATACAGTTTATTGGCACTATATTAGGAAAGAGATAATCTAATTTTGAGAATACACACTCTTTTGGCTTATGGTAAGATACTGGATACAGAAAAATCCTTTTATTCGGCACTACACTAGCGCAGAGATTATGTAATTTTTACAATACATACTGTATTGGATTCCAGTAAGGTACTGGATACAGAAAAATAGAGATTTTCGGCACTAAACTGTCCCAGAGATAATGTAATTTTTACAATACACACTGTATTGGCTTCCAGTAAGGTACTGGAAACAGAAAAATACAGATTTTCAGCGGAACACTAGGCCCAGAGATAATGTAATTTTGACAATACACACTCTATTAACTTGTTGTATTGTACTGGATCCAGACAAAAACAACAACATATTTTCGGCACTACACTAGACCAGAGATTATGTAATTTTGACAATACACACTCTATTGGCTTCCAGTAAAGTACTGGAAACTGAAAATTACAGATTTTGGTTCACTACACTAGGCGCAGAGATAATGTAATTTGGACAATACACACTCTATTGACTTCCTGTAATGTACTGGATACAGAAAAATACAGATTTTCGGCAATACAGTAGCCCAGAGATAATGTAATTTTGACAATACACCCTCTATTGACTTGCTATAATGTAATAGATACAGAAAAATATTATTTTTCGGCAGTACACTAGGAAAGAGAAAATGTAATTTTGACAATACACAATCTATTGGCTTCCAGTAATGTACTGGATACAGAAAAATACAGATTTTGGGCACTACACTAGAACAGAGATAATGTAATTTTGACAATACACACTCTATTTACTTGCTATAATGTAATCGGTACAGAAAAATATAGTTTTTCGGCACTACACTAGGAAAGAGAATATGTAGATTTGATAATACACAATCATTTGGCTTCCAATAAGGTGCTGGATACAGAAAAATTCTGTTATTCGGCACTACACTAGCCCAGAGATAATTAAATTTTTAAAGTACACACAGTATAGGCTTCCAGTATGGTACTGGAAACAGAAAAATACAGATTTCTGGTACTACACTAGCCCAGAGATAATGTCTTTTTGACAATACACACTCTATTAACTTACTTTAATGTAATGGATACAGAAAATTACAGATTTTCTGCACTACACTAGGCCAGAGATAATGTAATTTTGACAATACAAACTCTACTGACTTGCTATAATGTACTGGATACAGAAAAATACCGTTTATTGGCACTATATTAGTAAAGAGATAATCGAATTTTGACAATACACACTCTTTTGGCTTACCGTAAGCTACTGGATACAGAAAAATACTTTTATTCAGCACTACACTAGCGCAGAGATTATGTAATTTTTACAATACATACTGTATTGGCTTCCAGTAAGGTACTGGATACAGAAAAATACAGATTTTCGGCACTAAACTAGCCCAGAGATTATGTAATTTTTACAATACACACTGTATTGGCTTCCAGTAAGAACTGGAAAAAGAAAAATACAGATTTTAAGCAGAACACTAGGCCCAGAGATAATGTAATTTTGACAATAAACACTCTATTAACTTGTTATATTGTACTGGATCCAGACTAAAAAAAAAACATATTTTCGGCATTACACTAGACCAGAGATTATGTAATTTTCACAATACACACTCTATTGGCTTCCAGTTAAGTACTGGAAACTGAAAATTACAGATTTTGTGCACTACAATAGGCCAGAGATAATGTAATTTTGACAAAACACACTCTATTGGCTTCCAGTAAAGTACTAGATACAGAAAAATACAGATTTTGGAGCACTACACTAGCGCAGAGATAATGTAATTTTGACAATACAAACTCTATTGACTTCCTGTAATGTACTGGATACAGAAAAATACAGATTTTCGGCTCTACACTAGCCCAGAGATAATGTAATTTTTACAATACACACTGTATTGGCTTCCAGTAAGTACTGGAAACAGAAAAATACAGATTTTCAGCGGAACACGAAGCCCAGAGATAATGTAATTTTGACAATACACACTCTATTAACTTGTTGTATTGTACTGGATCCAGACAAAAAAAAACATATTTTCGGCACTACACTAGACCAGAGATTATGTAATTTTGACAATACACACTCTATTGGCTTCCAGTTAAGTACTGGAAACTGAAAATTACAGATTTTGTGCACTGCAATAGGCCAGAGATAATGTAATTTTGACAATACACACTCTATTGGCTTCCAGTAATGTACTGGATACAGAAAAATACAGATTTTTGTGCACTACACTAGCGCAGAGATAATGTAATTTTGACAATACAGCCTCTATTGACTTGCTATAATGTAATAGATACAGAAAAATATTCTTTTTCGGCAGTACACTAGGAAAGAGAAAATGTAATTTTGACAATACACAATCTATTGACTTCCAGTAATGTACTGGATACAGAAAAATACAGATTTTGGGCACTACACTAGGCCAGACATAATGTAATTTTGACAATACACACTCTATTGGCTTCCTGTAAAGTACTGGATACAGAAAAATACAGATTTTGGGCACTACTGTAGCTCAGAGATAATGTAATTTTGACAATACACACTCTATCGACTTGCTGTAATGTACTGGATAATGAAAAATACAGATTTTGGGCACTACTGTAGCTCAGAGATAATGTAATTTTGACAATACACACTCTATTGACTTGCTGTAATGTACTGGATACTGAAAAATACAGATTTTGGGCACTACACTAGCCCAGAGATAATGTAATTTTTACAAAACACAATCTATTGGCTTGGTGTAATGTACTGGATACAGAACAAACTGATTTTTCGCAATACACGGGCCAGAGATAAATTAATCAACACTCTATTGACTTGCTGTAATATACTGGATATAGAAAATTACAGATTTTCGGGACTACACTAGGACAGAGATAATGTAATTTTAACAATACACACTCTTTTGGCTTCCAGTAAGGTACTGGGTACGGAAAAATATAGATTTTCTGCACTACACTAGCCCAGAGATAATGTAATTTTGACAATACACCCTCTATTGACTTGCTATAATGTAATAGATACAGAAAAATATTCTTTTTCGGCAGTACACTAGGAAAGAGAAAATGTAATTTTGACAATACACAATCTATTGGCTTCCAGTAAGGTACTGGAGACAGAAAAATACAGATTTTGGGCACTACACTAGAACAGAGATAATGTAATTTTGACAATACACACTCTATTTACTTGCTATAATGTAATGGGTACAGAAAAATATAGTTTTTCGGTACTACACTAGGAAAGAGAATATGTAGCTTTGACAATACACAATCATTTGGCTTCCAATAAGGTGCTGGATACAGAAAAATTCTGTTATTCGGCACTACACTAGCCCAGAGATAATTAAATTTTTAAAGTACACACAGTATAGGCTTCCAGTATGGTACTGGAAACAGAAAAATACAGATTTCTGGTACTACACTAGCCGAGAGATAATGTCTTTTTGACAATACACACTCTATTAACTTACTTTAATGTAATGGATACAGAAAATTACAGATTTTCCGCACTACACTAGGCCAGAGATAATGTAATTTTGACAATACACACTCTATTGACTTGCTATAATGTACTGGATACAAAAAAATACAGTTTATTGGCACTATATTAAGAAAAAGATTATCTAATTTTGACAATACACACTCTTTTGGCTTCCCGTAAGATACTGGATACAGAAAAATCCTTTTATTCGGCACTACACTAGCGCAGAGATTATGTAATTTTTACAATACATACTGTATTGGCTTCCAGTAAGGTACTGGATACAGAAAAATACTGATTTTTGGCAATACAGTAGCCCAGAGATAATGTAATTTTGACAATACACCCTCTATTGACTTGCTATAATGTAATAGATACAGAAAAATATTCTTTTTCGGCAGTACACAAGGAAAGAGAAAATGTAATTTTGACAATACACAATCTATTGGCTTCCAGTAAGGTAATGGAGACAGAAAAATACAGATTTTGGGCACTACAGTAGCTCAGAGATAATGTAATTTTGACAATACACACTGTATTGGCTTCCAGTAAAGTACTGGATACAGAAAAATACAGATTTTGGGCACTATAGTAGCTCAGAGATAATGTAATTTTGACAATACACACTCTATTGACTTGCTGTAATGTACTGGATACAGAAAAATACAGATTTTCTGCAATACACTAGTCCAGAGATAATGTAATTTTCACAATACACACTCTATTGACTTGCTGTAATGTACTGGATACTGAAAAATACAGATTTTGGGCACTACACTAGCACAGAGATAATGTAATTTTTACAAAACACAATCTATTGGCTTGGTGTAATGTACTGGATACAGAAAATACTGATTTTTCGCAATACACGGGGCCAGAGATAAAGTAATCAACACTCTATTGACTTGCTATTATAAACTGGATATAGAAAATTACAGATATTCGGGACTACACTAGGACAGAGATAATGTAATTTTAACAATACACACTCTTTTGGCTTCCAGTAAGGTACTGCGTACGGAAAAATATAGATTTTCGGCACTACACTAGCCCAGAGATAATGTAATTTTGACAATACACACTCTATTAACTTGTTGTATTGTACTGGATCTAGACAAAAAAAAACATATTTTCGGCACTACACTAGACCAGAGATTATGTAATTTTGACAATACACACTCTATTGGCTTCCAGTTAAGTACTGGAAACTGAAAATTACAGATTTTGTGCACTACAATAGGCCAGAGATAATGTAATTTTGACAATACACACTCTATTGGCATCCAGTAAAGTACTGGATACAGAAAAATACAGATTTTCGGCACTACACTAGCCCAGAGATAATGTAATTTTGACAATACACACTCTATTGACTTGCTGTAATGTACTAGATACAGAAAAATATTCATTTTCGCGCAGTACACTAGACAAGAGATAATGTAATTTTGACAATACACACTCTATTGGCTTCCAGTAAGGTACTGGAGACAGAAAAATACAGATTTTGGGCACTACACTAGAACAGAGATAATGTAATTTTGACAATACACACTCTATTAACTTGTTGTAATGTACTGGATCCAGAAAAATAAACATATTTTCGGCACTACACTAGACCAGAGATTATGTAATTTTGACAATACACACTCTATTGGCTTCCAGTAAAGTACTGGATACAGAAAATTACAGATTTTCGGCACTACAGTAGCCCAGAGATAATGTAATTTTGACAATACACCCTCTATTGACTTGCTGTAATGTAATAGATACAGAAAAATATTCTTTTTCGGCAGTACACAAGGAAAGAGAAAATGTAATTTTGACAATACACAATCTATTGGCTTCCAGTAAGGTACTGGAGACAGAAAAATACAGATTTTGAGCACGACACTAGAACAGAGATAATGTAATTTTGACAATACACACTCTATTAACTTGTTGTATTGTACTGGATCCAGAAAAAAACAACAACATATTTTCGGCACTACACTAGACCAGAGATGATGTAATTCTGACAATACACAATCTATTGGCTTCCAGTAAAGTATTGGAAACTGAAAATTACAGATTTTGTGCACTACAATAGGCCAGAGATAATGTAATTTTGACAATACACACTCTATTGGCTTCCAGTAAAGTACCAGATACAGAAAAATACAGATTTTGGGCACTACAATAGCGCAGAGATAATGTAATTTTGACAATACACGCTCTATTGACTTCCTGTAATGTACTGGATACAGAAAAATACAGATTTTCGGCACTACACTAGCCCAGAGGTAATGTAATTTTTACAATACACACTGTATGGGCTTCCAGTAAGGTACTGGAAACAGAAACATACAGATTTTCGGCAGAACAATTGGCCTAGAGATAAAGTAATTTTGACAATACACACTCTATTAACTTGTTTTATTGTAGTGTATCCAGAAAAAATATACATTTTCGGCACTCCACTAGACCAGAGATAAAGTGATGTTGAAAATACACTCTCTATTGACTTGCTCTAATTTACTGGATACAGCAAAATCTTGTTTTTCGGCAATACAGTAGCCCAGAGATAATGAAATTTTGACAATACACCCTCTATTGACTTGCTATAATGTAATAGATACAGAAAAATATTATTTTTCGGCAGTACACTACGAAAGAGAAAATGTAATTTTGACAATACACAATCTATTGGCTTCCAGTAAGGTACTGGGGACAGAAAAATACAGATTTTGGGCACTACACTAGAACAGAGATAAATACAGTTTATTGGCACTGTATTAGTAAAGAGATATTCTAATTTTGAGAATACACACTCTTTTGGCTTCTGGTAAGATACTGGATACAGAAAAATATTTTTATTCGGCATTACACTATCGCAGAGATTATGTAATTTTTACAATACATACTGTATTGGCTTCCAGTAAGGTACTGGATACAGAAAAATACAGATTTTCGGTACTAAACTAGCCCAGAGATAATGTAATTTTGACAATACACACTCTATTGACTTGCAGTAATGTACTGGATACTGAAAAATACAGATTTTGGGCACTACACTAGCCCAGAGATAATGTAATTCTTGACAATACACACTCTATTAACTTGTTGTAATGTACTGGATACAGAAAAATACAGTATTTCGGCACTACACTAGGAAAGAGAATATGTAGCTTTGACAATACACAATCATTTGGCTTCCAATAAGGTGCTGGATACAGAAAAATTATGTTATTCGGCACTACACTAGCCCAGAGATAATTAAATTTTTAAAGTACACACAGTATAGGCTTCCAGTATGGTACTGGAAACAGAAAAATACAGATTTCTGGTACTTCACTAGCCCAGAGATAATGTCTTTTTGACAATACACACTCTATTAACTTACTTTAATGTAATGGATACAGAAAATTACAGATTTTCCGCACTACACTAGGCCAGAGATAATGTAATTTTGACAATACAAACTCTATTGACTTGCTATAATGTACTGGATACAGAAAAATACCGTTTATTGGCACTATATTAGGAAAGAGATAATCGAATTTTGACAATACACACTCTTTTGGCTTACCGTAAGATACTGGATACAGAAAAATACTTTTATTCGGCACTACACTAGCGGAGAGATTATGTAATTTTTACAATACATACTGTATTGGCTTTAAGTAAGGTACTGGATACAGAAAAATACAGATTTTCGGCACTAAACTAGCCCAGAGATTATGTAATTTTTACAATACACACTGTATTGGCTTCCAGTAAGGAACTGGAAAAAGAAAAATACAGATTTTCAGCAGAACACTAGGCCCAGAGATAATGTAATTTTGACAATACACACTCTATTAACTTGTTATATTGTACTGGATCCAGACAAAAAAATAAAAAAAATATTTTCGGCATTACACTAGACCATAGATTATGTAATTTTGACAATACACACTCTATTGGCTTCCAGTAAAGTACTGGAAACTGAAAATTACAGATTTTGTGCACTGCAATAGGCCAGAGATAATGTAATTTTGACAATACACACTCTATTGGCATCCAGTAAAGTACTGGATACAGAAAAATACAGATTTTGGCGCACTACACTAGCGCAGAGATAATGTAATTTTGACAATACACGCTCTATTGACTTCCTGTAATGTACTGGATACAGAAAAATACAAATTTTCGGCACTACACTAGCCCAGAGATAATGTAATTTTTACAATACACACTGTATTGGCTTCCAGTAAAGTACTGGATACAGAAAAATACAGATTTTGTGCACTACACTAGCGCAGAGATAATGTAATTTTGACAATACAAACTCTATTGGCTTCCATTAGGGTACTGGAGACAGAAAAATACAGATTTTGGGCACTACACTAGGCCAGACATAATGTAGTTTTGACAATACACACTCTATTGGCTTCCAGTAAAGTACTGGATACAGAAAAATACAGATTTTGGGCACTACAGTAGCTCAGAGATAATGTAATTTTGACAATACACACTCTATCGACTTGCTGTAATGTACTGGATACAGAAAAATACAGATTTTCGGCAATGCACTAGACCAGAGATAATATAATTTTGACAATACACACTCTATTGAATTGCTATAATGTACTGGATACAAAAAAATACAGTTTATTGGCACTATATTAAGAAAAAGATAATCTAATTTTGACAATACACACTCTTTTGGCTTCCCGTAAGATACTGGATACAGAAAAATCCTTTTATTCGGCACTACACTAGCGCAGAGATTATGTAATTTTTACAATACATACTGTATTGGCTTCCAGTAAGGTACTGGATACAGAAAAATACAGATTTTGGGCACTACAATAGCGCAGAGATAATGTAATTTTGACAATACACGCTCTATTGACTTCCTGTAATGTACTGGATACAGAGAAATACAGATTTTCGGCACTACACTAGCCCAGACGTAATGTAATTTTTACAATACACACTGTATTGGCTTCCAGTAAGGTACTGGAAACAGAAACATACAGATTTTCAGCAGAACACTTGGCCTAGAGATAAAGTAATTTTGACAATACACACTCTATTAACTTGTTTTATTGTAGTGGATCCAGAAAAAATATACATTTTCGGCACTCCACTAGACCAGAGATAAAGTGATGTTGAAAATACACTCTCTATTGACTTGCTCTAATTTACTGGATACAGCAAAATCCTGTTTTTCGGCAATACAGTAGGCCAGAGATAATGTAATTTTGACAATACACAATCTATTGGCTTCCAGTAAGGTAATGGAGACAGAAAAATACAGATTTTGGGCACTACACTAGAACAGAGATAAATACAGTTTATTGGCACTATATTAGGAAAGAGATAATCTAATTTTAAGAATACACAATCTTTTGGCTTCTGGTAAGATACTGGATACAGAAAAATCCACTATCGCAGAGATTATGTAATTTTTACAATACATACTGTATTGGCTTCCAGTAAGGTACTGGATACAGAAAAATATAGATTTTCGGCACTAAACTGTCCCAGAGATAATGTAATTTTTACAATACACACTGTATTGGCTTCCAGTAAGGTACTGGAAACAGAAAAATACAGATTTTCAGCGGAACACTAGGCCCAGTGATAATGTAATTTTGACAATACAAACTCTATTAACTTGTTGTATTGTACTGGATCCAGACAAAAAAAAAACATTTTGGTGCACTACACTAGACCAGAGATTATGTAATTTTGACAATACACACTCTATTGGCTTCCAGTAAAGTACTGGAAACTGAAAATTACAGATTTTGTGCACTACAATAGGCCAGAGAAAATGTAATTTTGACAATACACAATCTATTGGCATCCAGTAAAGTACTGGATACAGAAAAATATTGATTTTCTGCACTACACTAGCGCAGAGATAATGTAATTTTGACAATACACACTCTATTGACTTGCTGTAATGTAATAGATACAGAAAAATATTCTTTTTCGGCAGTACACAAGGAAAGAGAAAATGTAATTTTGACAATACACAATCTATTGGCTTCCAGTAAGGTACTGGAGACAGAAAAATACAGATTTTGTGCACTACAATAGGCCAGAGAAAATGTAATTTTGACAATACACAATCTATTAACTTGTTGTATTGAACTGGATCCAGAAAAAAAAAAACATATTTTCGACACTACACTAGACCAGAGATTGTGTAATTCTGACAATACACACTCTATTGGCTTCCAGTAAAGTATTGGAAACTGAAAATTACAGATTTTGGGCACTACACTAGCCCAGAGGTAATGTAATTTTTACAATACACACTGTATGGGCTTCCAGTAAGGTACTGGAAACAGAAACATACAGATTTTGGGCACTACAATAGCGCAGAGATAATGTAATTTTGACAATACACGCTCTATTGACTTCCTGTAATGTACTGGATACAGAAAAATACAGATTTTGGGCACTACACTAGCCCAGAGGTAATGTAATTTTTACAATACACACTGTATGGGCTATCCAGTAAGGTACTGGAAACAGAAACATACAGATTTTCGGCAGAACACTTGGCCTAGAGATAAAGTAATTTTGACAATACACACTCTATTTACTTGTTTTATTGTAGTGTATCCAGAAAAAATATACATTTTCGGCACTCCACTAGACCAGAGATAAAGTGATGTTGAAAATACACTCTCTATTGACTTGCTCTAATTTACTGGATACAGCAAAATCCTGTTTTTCGGCAATACAGTAGCCCAGAGATAATGTAATTTTGACAATACACCCTCTATTGACTTGCTATAATGTAATAGATACAGAAAAATATTCTTTTTCGGCAGTACACTAGGAAAGAGAAAATGTATTTTTGACAATACACAATCTATTGGCTTCCAGTAAGGTAATGGAGACAGAAAAATACATATTTTGGGCACTACACTAGAACAGAGATAAATACAGTTTATTGGCACTATATTAGGAAAGAGATAATCTAATTTTGAGAATACACACTCTTTTGGCTTCTGGTAAGATACTGGATACAGAAAAATCCTTTTATTCGGCACTACACTATCGCAGAGATTATGTAATTTTTACAATACATACTCTATTGGCTTCCAGTAAGGTACTGGATACAGAAAAATACAGATTTTCGGTACTAAACTAGCACAGAGATAATGTAATCTTTACAATACACACTGTATTGGCTACCAGTAAGGTACTGGAAACAGAAAAATACAGATTTTTAGCGGAACACTAGGCCCAGAGATAATGTAATTTTGACAATACACACTCTATTAACTTGTTGTATTGTACTGGATCCAGACAAAAAAAACATATTTTCAGCACTACACTAGACCAGAGATTATGTAATTTTGACAATACACACTCTATTGGCTTCCAGTAAAGTACTAGAAACTGAAAATTACAGATTTTGTGCACTACAATAGGCCAGAGATAATGTAATTTTGACAATACACACTCTATTGGCATCCAGTAAAGTACTGGATACAGAAAAATACAGATTTTGTGCACTACACTAGCGCAGAGATAATGTAATTTTGACATTACAAACTCTATTGGCTTCCATTAGGGTACTGGAGACCGAAAAATACAGATTTTGGGCACTACACTAGGCCAGACATAATGTAATTTTGACAATACACACTCTATTGGCTTCCAGTAAAGTACTGGATACAGAAAAGTACAGATTTTGGGCACTACAGTAGCTCAGAGATAATGTAATTTTGACAATACACACTCTATTGACTTGCTGTAATGTACTGGATACAGAAAAATACAGATTTTCGGCAATACACTAGACCAGAGATAATGTAATTTTGACAATACACACTCTATTGACTTGCTGTAATGTACTGGATACTGAAAAATACAGATTTTGGGCACTACACTAGCCCAGAGATAATGTAATTTTTACAATACACACTGTATTGGCTTCCAGTAAGGTACTGGAAACAGAAAAATACCGATTTTCAGCGGAACACTAGGCCCAGAGATAATGGAATTTTGACAATACACACTCTATTAACTTCTTGTATTGTACTGGATCCAGACAAAAAAAAACATATTTTCGGCACTACACTAGACCAGAGATTATGTAATTTTGACAATACACACTCTATTGGCTTCCAGTAAAGTACTGGAAACTGAAAATTACAGATTTTGAGCACTACAATAGGCCAGAGATAATGTAATTTTGACAATACACACTCTATTGGCTTCCAATAAAGTACTGGATACAGAAAAATACAGATTTTGGGCACTACAATAGCGCAGAGATAATGTAATTTTGACAATACACGCTCTATTGACTTCCTGTAATGTACTGGATACAGCAAAATCCTGTTTTTCAGCAATACAGTAGCCCAGAGATAATGTAATTTTGACAATACACCCTCTATTGACTTGCTATAATGTAATAGATACAGAAAAATATTCTTTTTCGGCAGTACACTAGGAAAGAGAAAATGTAATTTTGACAATACACACTCTATTGGCTTCCAGTAAAGTACTGGAAACTGAAAATTACAGATTTTGTGCACTACAATAGGCCAGAGATAATGTAATTTTGACAATACACACTCTATAGGCATCCAATAAAGTACTCTATACAGAAAAATACAGATTTTTGTGCACTACACTAGCGCAGAGATAATGTAATTTTGACAATACAAACTCTATTGGCTTCCATTAGGGAACTGAAGACCGAAAAATACAGATTTTGGGCACTACACTAGGCCAGAGATAATGTAATTTTGACAATACACACTCTATTGGCTTCCAGTAAAATATTGGATACAGAAAAATACTGATTTTGGGCACTACAGTAGCTCAGAGATGATGTAATTTTGACAATACACACTCTATTGACTTGCTGTAATGTACTGGATACTGAAAAATACAGATTTTGGGCTCTACACTAGCACAGAGATAATGTAATTTTTACAAAACACAATCTATTGGCTTGGTGTAATGTACTGGATATAGAACAAACTGATTTTTCGCAATACACGGGACCAGAGATAAAGTAATCAACACTCTATTGACTTGCTTTAATATACTGGATATAGAAAATTACAGATTTTCGGGACTACAGTAGGACAGAGATAATGTAATTTTAACAATACACACTCTTTTGGCTTCCAGTAAGGTACTGGGTACGGAAAAATATAGATTTTGGGCACTACAGTAGCTCAGAGATGATGTAATTTTGACAATACACCCTCTATTGACTTGCTATAATGTAATAGATACAGAAAAATATTCTTTTTTGGCAGTACACTAGGAAAGAGAAAATGTAATTTTGACAATACACAATCTATTGGCTTCCAGTAAGTACTGGGGACAGAAAAATACAGATTTTGGGCACTACACTAGAACAGAGATAATATAATTTTGATAATACACACTCTATTGACTTGCTATAATGTAATGGGTACAGAAAAATATAGTTTTTCGGTACTACACTAGGAAAGAGAATATGTAGCTTTGACAATACACAATCATTTGGCTTCCAATAAGGTGCTGGATACAGAAAAATTCTGTTATTCGGCACTACACTAGCCCAGAGATAATTACATTTTTAAAGTACACACAGTATAGGCTTCCAGTATGTTACTGGAAACAGAAAAATACAGATTTCTGGTACTTCACTAGCCCAGAGATAATGTCTTTTTGACAATACACACTCTATTAACTTACTTTAATGTAATGTATACAGAAAATTACAGATTTTCTGCACTACACTAGGCCAGAGATAATGTAATTTTGACAATACAAACTCTATTGACTTGCTATAATGTACTGGATACAGAAAAATACCGTTTATTGGCACTATATTAGGAAAGAGATAATCGAATTTTGACAATACACACTCTTTTGGCTTACCGTAAGATACTGGATACAGAAAAATACTTTTATTCAGCACTACACTAGCGCAGAGATTATGTAATTTTTACAATACATACTGTATTGGCTTCAAGTAAGGTACTGGATACAGAAAAATACAGATTTTCGGCACTAAACTAGCCCAGAGATTATGTAATTTTTACAATACACACTGTATTGGCTTCCAGTAAGTAACTGGAAAAAGAAAAATACAGATTTTCAGCAGAATACTAGGCCCAGAGATAATGTAATTTTGACAATACACACTCTATTAACTTGTTATATTGTACTGGATCCAGACAAAAAAAAACAACATATTTTTGGCATTACACTAGACTAGAGATTATGTAATTTTGACAATACACACTCTATTGGCTTCCAGTAAAGTACTGGATACAGAAAAATACAGATTTTGTGCACTGCAATAGGCCAGAGATAATGTAATTTTGACAATACACACTCTATTGGCATCCAGTAAAGTACTGGATACAGAAAAATACAGATTTTCGGCACTACACTAGCCCAGAGATAATGTAATTTTGACAATACACACTCTATTGACTTCCTGTAATGTACTGGATACAGAAAAATACAGATTTTCGGCACTACACTAGCCCAGAGATAATGTAATTTTTACAATACACACTGTATTGGCTTCCAGTAAGTACTGGAAACAGAAAAATACAGATTTTCAGCGGAACACGAAGCCCAGAGATAATGTAATTTTGACAATACACACTCTATTAACTTGTTGTATTGTACTGGATCCAGACAAAAAAAAACATATTTTCGGCACTACACTAGACCAGAGATTATGTAATTTTGACAATACACACTCTATTAGCTTCCAGTTAAGTACTGGAAACTGAAAATTACCGATTTTGTGCACTACAATAGGCCAGAGATAATGTAATTTTGACAATACACACTCTATTGGCATCCAGTAAAGTACTGGATACAGAAAAATACAGATTTTGTGCACTACACTAGCGCAGAGATAATGTAATTTTGACAATACAAACTCTATTGGCTTCCATTAGGGTACTGGAGACCGAAAAATACAGATTTTGGGCACTACACTAGGCCAGACATAATGTAATTTTGACAATACACAATCTATTGGCTTCCAGTAAAGTACTGGATACAGAAAAATACAGATTTTGGGCACTACAGTAGCTCAGAGATAATGTAATTTTGACAATACACACTCTATCGACTTGCTGTAATGTACTGGATACAGAAAAATACAGATTTTCGGCAATGCACTAGACCAGAGATAATATAATTTTGACAATACACACTCTACTGACTTGCTGTAATGTACTGGATACTGAAAAATACAGATTTTGGGCACTAACACTAGCCCAGAGATAATGTAATTTTTACAAAACACAATCTATTGGCTTGGTGTAATGTACTGGATACAGAACAAACTGATTTTTTGCAATACACGGGGCCAGAGATAAAGTAATCAACACTCTATTGACTTGCTGTAATATACTGGATATAGAAAATTACAGTTTTTCAGGACTACACTAAGACAGAGATAATGTAATGTTAACAATACACACTCTTTTGGCTTCCAGTAAGGTACTGGGTACGGAAAAATATAGATTTTCTGCACTACACTAGCCCAGAGATAATGTAATTTTGACAATACACCCTCTATTGACTTGCTATAATGTAATAGATACAGAAAAATATTCTTTTTCGGCAGTACACTAGGAAAGAGAAAATGTAATTTTGACAATACACAATCTATTGGCTTCCAGTAAGGTACTGGAGACAGAAAAATACAGATTTTGGGCACTACACTAGAACAGAGATAATGTAATTTTGACAATACACACTCTATTTACTTGCTATAATGTAATGGGTACAGAAAAATATAGTTTTTCGGTACTACACTAGGAAAGAGAATATGTAGCTTTGACAGATTTCTAGTACTACACTAGTCGAGAGATAATGTCTTTTTGACAATACACACTCTATTAACTTACTTTAATGTAATGAATACAGAAAATTACAGATTTTCCGCACTACACTAGGCCAGAGATAATGTAATTTTGACAATACAGACTCTATTGACTTTCTATAATGTACTGGATAGAAAAAAATACAGTTTATTGGCACTATATTAAGAAAAAGATAATCTAATTTTGACAATACACACTCTTTTGGCTTCCCGTAAGATACTGGATACAGAAAAATCCTTTTATTCGGCACTACACTAGCGCAGAGATTATGTAATTTTTACAATACATACTGTATTGGCTTCCAGTAAGGTACTGGATACAGAAAAATACAGATTTTGGGCACTACAATTGCGCAGAGATAATGTAATTTTGACAATAGACGCTCTATTGACTTCCTGTAATGTACTGGATACAGAGAAATACAGATTTTCGGCACTACACTAGCCCAGACGTAATGTAATTTTTACAATACACACTGTATTGGCTTCCAGTAAGGTACTGGAAACAGAAACATACAGATTTTCAGCAGAACACTTGGCCTAGAGATAAAGTAATTTTGACAATACACACTCTATTAACTTGTTTTATTGTAGTGGATCCAGAAAAAATATACATTTTCGGCACTCCACTAGACCAGAGATAAAGTGATGTTGAAAATACACTCTCTATTGACTTGCTCTAATTTACTAATTTACTCTCTATTTACTTGCTCTAAAATCCTGTTTTTCGGCAATACAGTAGGCCAGAGATAATGTAATTTTGACAATACACACTCTATTGACTTGCTATAATGTAATAGATACAGAAAAATATTCTTTTTCGGCAGTACACTAGGAAAGAGAAAATGTAATTTTGACAATACACAATCTATTGGCTTCCAGTAAGGTAATGGAGACAGAAAAATACAGATTTTGGGCACTACACTAGAACAGAGATAAATACAGTTTATTGGCACTATATTAGGAAAGAGATAATCTAATTTTGAGAATACACAATCTTTTGGCTTCTGGTAAGATACTGGATACAGAAAAATCCTTTTATTCGGCACTACACTATCGCAGAGATTATGTAATTTTTACAATACATACTATATTGGCTTCCAGTAAGGTACTGGATACAGAAAAATACTCATTTTCGGTACTAAACTAGACCAGAGATCATGTAATTTTTACAATACACACTGTATTGGCTTCCAGTAAGTACTGGAAACAGAAAAATACAGATTTTCAGCGGAACACAAAGCCCAGAGATAATGTAATTTTGACAATACACACTCTATTAACTTGTTGTATTGTACTGGATCCAGACAAAAAAAAACATATTTTCGGCACTACACTAGACCAGAGATTATGTAATTTTGACAATACACACTCTATTGGCTTCCAGTTAAATACTGGAAACTGAAAATTACAGATTTTGTGCACTACAATAGGCCAGAGATAATGTAATTTTGACAATACACACTCTATTGGCATCCAGTAAAGTACTGGATACAGAAAAATACAGATTTTGGTGCACTACACTATCGCAGAGATAATGTAATTTTGACAATACAAACTCTATTGGCTTCCATTAGGGTACTGGAGACCGAAAAATACAGATTTTGGGCACTACACTAGGCCAGACATAATGTAATTTTGACAATACACACTATATCGACTTGCTGTAATGTACTGGATACAGAAAAATACAGATTTTCGGCAATACACTAGACCAGAGATAATGTAATTTTGACAATACACACTCTATTGGCTTCCAGTAAAGTACTGGAAACTGAAAATTACAGATTTTGAGCACTACAATAGGCCAGAGATAATGTAATTTTGACAATACACACTCTATTGGCATCCAGTAAAGTACTGGATACAGAAAAATACAGATTTTGGGCACTACAATAGCGCAGAGATAATGTAATTTTGACAATACACGCTCTATTGACTTCCTGTAATGTACTGGATACAGAGAAATACAGATTTTCGGCACTACACTAGCCCAGACGTAATGTAATTTTTACAATACACACTGTATTGGCTTCCAGTAAGGTTCTGGAAACAGAAACATACTGATTTTCGGCAGAACACTTGGCCTAGCGATAAAGTAATTTGACAATACACTCTCTATTAACTTGTTTTATTGTAGTGGATCCAGAAAAAATATACATTTTCGGCACTCCACTAGACCAGAGATAAAGTGATGTTGAAAATACACTCTCTATTGACTTGTTCTAATTTACTGGATACAGCAAAATCCTGTTTTTCGGCAATACAGTAGCCCAGAGATAATGTAATTTTGACAATACACCCTCTATTGACTTGCTATAATGTAATAGATACAGAAAAATATTATTTTTCGGCAGTACACTAGGAAAGAGAAAATGTAATTTTGACAATACACAATCTATTGGCTTCCAGTAAGGTAATGGAGACAGAAAAATACAGATTTTGGGCACTACACTAGAACAGAGATAAATACAGTTTATTGGCACTATATTAGGAAAGAGATAATCTAATTTTGAGAATACACACTCTTTTGGCTTCTGGTAAGATACTGGAAACAGAAAAATCCTTTTATTCGGCACTACACTATAGCAGAGATTATGTAATTTTTACAATACATACTGTATTGGCTTCCAGTAAGGTACTGGATACAGAAAAATACAGATTTTCGGTACTAAACTAGCCCAGAGATAATTTAATTTTTACAATACACACTGCATTGGCTTCCAGTAAGGTACTGGAAACAGAAAAATACAGATTTTCAGCGGAACACTAGGCCCAGAGATAATGTAATTTTGACAATACACACTCTATTAACTTGTTGTATTGTACTGGATCCAGACAAAAAAAAAACATATTTTCGGCACTACACTAGACCAGAGATAATGTAATTTTGACAATACACACTCTATTGGCATCCAGTAAAGTACTGGATACAGAAAAATACAGATTTTGGTGCACTACACTAGCGCAGAGATAATGTAATTTTGACATTACAAACTCTATTGGCTTCCATTAGGGTACTGGAGACCGAAAAATACAGAGTTTGGGCACTACACTAGGACAGAGATAATGTAGTTTTGACAATACACACTCTATTGGCTTACAGTAAAGTAATGGATACAGAAAAATACAGATTTTGGGCACTACAGTAGCTCAGAGATAATGTAATTTTGACAATACACACTCTATTGACTTGCTGTAATGTATTGGATACAGAAAAATACAGATTTTCGGCAATACACTAGACCAGAGATAATGTAATTTTGACAATACACACTCTATTGACTTGCTGTAATGTACTGGATACTGAAAAATACAGATTTTGGGCACTACACTAGCCCAGAGATAATGTAATTTTTACAATACACACTGTATTGGCTTCCAGTAAAGTACTGGAAACTGAAAATTACAGATTTTGAGCACTACAATAGGCCAGAGATAATGTAATTTTGACAATACTCAATCTATTGGCTTCCAGTAAGGTAATGGAGACAGAAAAATACAGATTTTGGGCACTACACTAGAACAGAGATAAATACAGTTTATTGGCACTATATTAGGAAAGAGATAATCTAATTTTGAGTATACACACTCTTTTGGCTTCTGGTAAGATACTGGATACACAAAAATCCTTTTATTCGGCACTACACTATAGCAGAGATTATGTAATTTTTACAATACATACCGTATTGGCTTCCAGTAAGGTACTGGATACAGAAAAATATAGATTTTCGGCACTAAACTGTCCCAGAGATAATGTAATTTTTACAATACACACTGTATTGGCTTCCAGTAAGGTACTGGAAACAGAAAAATACAGATTTTCAGCGGAACACTAGGCCCAGAGATAATGTAATTTTGACAATACAAACTCTATTAACTTGTTGTATTGTACTGGATCCAGACAAAAAAAAAAACATTTTCGGCACTACACTAGACCAGAGATTATGTAATTTTGACAATACACACTCTATTGGCTTCCAGTAAAGTACTGGAAACTGAAAATTACATATTTTGTGCACTACAATAGGCCAGAGATAATGTAATTTTGACAATACACACTCTATTGGAATCCAGTAAAGTAATGAATACAGAAAAATACAGATTTTGGCGCACTACACTAGCGCAGAGATAATGTAATTTTGACAATACACGCTCTATTGACTTCCTGTAATGTACTGGATACAGCAAAATCCTGTTTTTCGGCAATACAGTAGCCCAGAGATAATGTAATTTTGACAATACACCCTCTATTGACTTGCTATAATGTAATAGATACAGAAAAATATTCTTTTTCGGCAGTACACTAGGAAAGAGAAAATGTAATTTTGACAATACACAATCTATTGGCTTCCAGTAAGGTAATGGAGACAAAAAAATACAGATTTTGGGCACTACACTAGAACAGAGATAAATACAGTTTATTGGCACTATATTAGGAAAGAGATAATCTAATTTTGAGAATACACACTCTTTTGGCTTCTGGTAAGATACTGGATACAGAAAAATCCTTTTATTCGGCACTACACTATCGCAGAGATTATGTAATTTTTACAATACATACTGTATTGGCTTCCAGTAAGGTACTGGATACAGAAAAATAGAGATTTTCGGCACTAAACTGTCCCAGAGATAATGTAATTTTTACAATACACACTGTATTGGCTTCCAGTAAGGTACTGGAAACAGAAAAATACAGATTTTCAGCGGAACACTAGGCCCAGAGATAATGTTATTTTGACAATACAAACTCTATTAACTTGTTGTATTGTACTGGATCCAGACAAAAAAAAAACATTTTCGGCACTGCACTAGACCAGAGATTATGTAATTTTGACAATACACACTCTATTGGCTTCCAGTAAAGTACTGGAAACTGAAAATTACAGATTTTGTGCACTACAATAGGCCAGAGATAATGTAATTTTGACAATACACACTCTATTGGCATCCAGTAAAGTACTGGATACAGAAAAATACAGATTTTGGCGCACTACACTAGCGCAGAGATAATGTAATTTTGACAATACACACTCTATTGACTTCCCGTAATGTACTGGATACAGAAAAATACAGATTTTCGGCAATACACTAGACCAGAGATAATGTAATTTTGACAATACACACTCTATTGACTTGCTGTAATGTACTGGATACTGAAAAATACAGATTTTTGGCACTACACTAGCACAGAGATAATGTAATTTTTACAAAACACAATCTATTGGCTTGGTGTAATGTACTGGATACAGAAAAAACTGATTTTTCGCAATACACGGGGCCAGAGATAAAGTAATCAACACTGGATATAGAAAATTACAGATTTTCGGGACTACACTAGGACAGAGATAATGTAATTTTAACAATACACACTCTTTTGGCTTCCAGTAAGGTACTGGGTACGGAAAAATATAGATTTTCGGCACTACACTAGCCCAGAGATAATGTAATTTTGACAATACACCCTCTATTGACTTGCTATAATGTAATAGATACAGAAAAATATTATTTTTCGGCAGTACACTAGGAAAGAGAAAATGTAATTTTGACAATACACAATCTATTGGCTTCCAGTAAGGTACTGGAGACAGAAAAATACAGATTTTGGGCACTACACTAGAACAGAGATAATGTAATTTTGACAATACACACTCTATTTACTTGCTATAATGTAATGGGTACAGAAAAATATAGTTTTTCAGCACTACACTAGGAAAGAGAATATGTAGCTTTGACAATACACAATGATTTGGCTTCCAATAAGGTGCTGGATACAGAAAAATTCTGTTTTTCGGCACTACACTAGCCAAGAGATAATTACATTTTTAAAGTACACACAGTATAGGCTTCCAGTATGGTACTGGAAACAGAAAAATACTGATTTCTGGTACTACACTAGCCGAGAGATAATGTCTTTTTGACAATACACACTCTATTAACTTACTTTAATGTAATGGATACAGAAAATTACAGATTTTCTGCACTACACTAGGCCAGAGATAATGTAATTTTGACAATACACACTCTATTGACTTGCTATAATGTACTGGATACAGAAAAATACAGTTTATTGGCACTATATTAAGAAAAAGATAATCTAATTTTGACAATACACACTCTTTTGGCTTCCCGTAAGATACTGGATACAGAAAAATCCTTTTATTCGGCACTACACTAGCACAGAGATTATGTAATTTTTACAATACATACTGTATTGGCTTCCAGTAAGGTACTGGATACAGAAAAATACAGATTTTCGGAACTAAACTAGCCCAGAGATAATGTAATTTTTACAATGCACACTGCATTGGCTTCCAGTAAGGTACTGGAAACAGAAAATTACAGATTTTCAGCGGAACACTAGGCCCAGAGATAATGTAATTTTGACAATACACACTCTATTAACTTGTTGTATTGTACTGGATCCAGACAAAAAAAAACATATTTACTACACTAGACCAGAGCTTATGTAATTCTGACAATACACACTCTATTGGCTTCCAGTAAAGTACTGGAAACTGAAAATTACAGATTTTGTGCAGTACAATAGGCCAGAGATAATGTAATTTTGACAATACACACTCTATTGGCATTCAGTAAAGTACTGGATACAGAAAAATACAGACTTTGGCGCACTACACTAGCGCAGAGATAATGTAATTTTGACAATACACACTCTATTGACTTCCCGTAATGTACTGGATACAGAAAAATACAGATTTTCGGCAATACAGTAGCCCAGAGATAATGTAATTTTGACAATACACACTCTATTGACTTCCCGTAATGTACTGGATACAGAAAAATACAGATTTTCGGCAATACAGTAGCCCAGAGATAATGTAATTTTGACAATACACCCTCTATTGACTTGCTATAATGTAATAGATACAGAAAAATATTCTTTTTCGGCAGTACACAAGGAAAGAGAAAATGTAATTTTGACAATACACAATCTATTGGCTTCTAGTAAGGTACTGGAGACAGGAAAATACAGATTTTGGGCACTACACTAGAACAGAGATAATGTAATTTTGACAATACACACTCTATTAACTTGTTGTATTGTACTGGATCCAGAAAAAACAACAACATATTTTCGGCACTACACTAGACCAGATATTATGTAATTCTGACAATACACACTCTATTGGCTTCCAGTAAAGTACTGGAAACTGAAAATTTCAGATTTTGTGCACTACAATAGGCCAGAGATAATGCAATTTTGACAAAACACACTCTATTGGCTTCCAGTAAAGTACTGGATACAGAAAAATACAGATTTTGGGCACTACAATAGCGCAGAGATTATGTAATTTTGAAATTACACGCTCTATTGACTTCCTGTAATGTACTGGATACAGCAAAATCCTGTTTTTCGGCAATACAGAAGCCCAGAGATAATGTAATTTTGACAATACACCCTCTATTGACTTGCTATAATGTAATATATACAGAAAAATATTCTTTTTCGGCAGTACACTAGGAAAGAGAAAATGTAATTTTGACAATACACAATCTATTGGCTTCCAGTAAGGTAATGGAGACAGAAAAATACAGATTTTGGGCACAACACTAGAACAGAGATAAATACAGTTTATTGGCACTATATTAGGAAAGAGATAATCTAATTTTGAGAATACACACTCTTTTGGCTTCTGGTAAGATACTGGATACAGAAAAATCCTTTTATTCGGCACTACACTATCGCAGAGATTATGTAATTTTACAATACATACTGTATTGGCTTCCAGTAAGGTACTGGATACAGAAAAATACAGATTTTCGGCACTAAACTAGTCCCAGAGATAATGTAATTTTTACAATACACACTGTATTGGCTTCCAGTAAGGTACTGGAAACAGAAAAATACAGATTTTCAGCGGAACACTAGGCCCAGAGATAATGTAATTTTGACAATACAAACTCTATTAACTTGTTGTATTGTACTGGATCCAGACAAAAAAAAACATATTTTCGGCACTACACTAGACCAGAGATTATGTAATTTTGACAATACACACTCTATTGGCTTCCAGTAAAGTACTGGAAACTGAAAATTACAGATTTTGTGCACTACAATAGGCCAGAGATAATGTAATTTTGACAATACACACTCTATTGGCATCCAGTAAAGTACTGGATACAGAAAAATACAGATTTTGGAGCACTACACTAGCGCAGAGATAATGTAATTTTGACAATACACACTCTATTGACTTCCTGTAATGTACTGGATACAGAAAAATACAGATTTTGGGCATTACACTAGCGCAGAGATAATGTAATTTTGACAATACACGCTCTATTGACTTCCTGTAATGTACTGGATACAGCAAAATCCTGTTTTTCGGCAATACAGTAGCCCAGAGATAATGTAATTTTGACAATACACCCTCTATTGACTTGCTATAATGTAATAGATACAGAAAAATATTCTTTTCGGCAGTACACTAGGAAAGAGAAAATGTAATTTTGACAATACACAATCTATTGGCTTCCAGTAAGGTAATGGAGACAGAAAAATACAGATTTTGGGCACTACACTAGAACAGAGATAAATACAGTTTATTGGCACTATATTAGGAAAGAGATAATCTAATTTTGAGAATACACACTCTTTTGGCTTCTGGTAAGATACTGGATACAGAAAAATCCTTTTATTCGGCACTACACTATCGCAGAGATTATGTAATTTTTACAATACATACTGTATTGGCTTCCAGTAAGGTACTGGATACAGAAAAATACAGATTTTCGGCACTAAACTAGTCCCAGAGATAATGTAATTTTTACAATACACACTGTATTGGCTTCCAGTAAGGTACTGGAAACAGAAAAATACAGATTTTCAGCGGAACACTAGGCCCAGAGATAATGTAATTTTGACAATACACACTCTATTAACCTGTTGTATTGTACTGGATCCAGACAAAAAAAAAAACATTTTCGGCACAATACTAGACCAGAGATTATGTAATTTTGACAATACACACTCTATTGGCTTCCAGTAAAGTACTGGAAACTGAAAATTACAGATTTTGTGCACTACAATAGGCCAGAGATAATGTAATTTTGACAATACACAATCTATTGGCATCCAGTAAAGTACTGGATACAGAAAAATACAGATTTTGGAGCACTACACTAGCGCAGAGATAATGTAATTTTGACAATACACACTCTATTGACTTCCCGTAATGTACTGGATACAGAAAAATACAGATTTTGGGCATTACAATAGCGCAGAGATAATGTAATTTTGACAATACACGCTCTATTGACTTCCTGTAATGTACTGGATACAGCAAAATCCTGTTTTTCGGCAATACAGAAGCCCAGAGATAATGTAATTTTGACAATACACCCTCTATTGACTTGCTATAATGTAATAGATACAGAAAAATATTCTTTTTCGGCAGTACACTAGGAAAGAGAAAATGTAATTTTGACAATACACAATCAATTGGCTTCCAGTAAGGTAATGGAGACAGAAAAATACAGATTTTGGGCACTACACTAGAACAGAGATAAATACAGTTTATTGGCACTATATTAGGAAAGAGATAATCTAATTTTGAGAATACACAATCTTTTGGCTTCTGGTAAGATACTGGATACAGAAAAATCCTTTTATTCGGCACTACACTATCGCAGAGATTATGGAATTTTTACAATACATACTGTATTGGCTTCCAGTAAGGTACTGGATACAGAAAAATATAGATTTTCGGCACTAAACTGTCCCAGAGATAATGTAATTTTTACAATACACACTGTATTGGCTTCCAGTAAGGTACTGGAAACAGAAAAATACAGATTTTCAGCGGAACACTAGGCCCAGAGATAATGTAATTTTGACAATACAAACTCTATTAACTTGTTGTATTGTACTGGATCCAGACAAAAAAAAAACATTTTCGGCACTACACTAGACCAGAGATTATGTAATTTTGACAATACACACTCTATTGGCTTCCAGTAAAGTACTGGAAACTGAAAATTACAGATTTTGTGCACTACAATAGGCCAGAGATAATGTAATTTTGACAATACACACTCTATTGACTTCCCGTAATGTACTGGATACAGAAAATACAGATTTTGGCGCACTACACTAGCGCAGAGATAATGTAATTTTGACAATACACACTCTATTGACTTCCCGTAATGTACTGGATACAGAAAAATACAGATTTTCGGCAATACAGTAGCCCAGAGATAATGTAATTTTGACAATACACCCTCTATTGACTTGCTGTAATGTAATAGATACAGAAAAATATTCTTTTTCGGCAGTACACAAGGAAAGAGAAAATGTAATTTTGACAATACACAATCTATTGGCTTCCAGTAAGGTACTGGAGACAGAAAAATACAGATTTTGAGCACGACACTAGAACAGAGATAATGTAATTTTGACAATACACACTCTATTAACTTGTTGTATTGTACTGGATCCAGAAAAAAACAAACATATTTTCGGCACTACACTAGACCAGAGATTATGTAATTTTGACAATACACACTCTATTGGCTTCCAGTAAAGTACTAGAAACTGAAAATTACAGATTTTGTGCACTACAATAGGCCCGAGATAATGTAATTTTGACAATACACACTCTATTGGCATCCAGTAAAGTACTGGATACAGAAAAATACAGATTTTGGGCACTACAATAGCGCAGAGATAATGTCATTTTGACAATTCACCCTCTATTGACTTGCTATAATGTAATAAATACAGAAAAATATTATTTTTCGGCAGTACACTAGGAAAGAGAAAATGTAATTTTGAAAATACACAATCTATTGGCTTCCAGTAAGGCAATGGAGACACAAAAATACAGATTATGGGCACTACACTAGAACAGAGATAAATGCAGTTTATTGGCACTATATTAGGAAAGAGATAATCTAATTTTGAGAATACACACTCTTTTGGCTTCTGGTAAGATACTGGATACAGAAAAATCCTTTTATTCGGCACTACACTATCGCAGAGATTATGGAATTTTTACAATACATACTGTATTGGCTTCCAGTAAGGTACTGGAAACAGAAAAATACAGATTTTCAGCGGAACACTAGGCCCAGAGATAATGTAATTTTGACAATACAAGCTCTATTAACTTGTTGTATTGTACTGGATCCAGACAAAAAAAAAAACATTTTCGGCACTACACTAGACCAGAGATTATGTAATTTTGACAATACACACTCTATTGGCTTCCAGTAAAGTACTGGAAACTGAAAATTACAGATTTTGTGCACTACAATAGGCCAGAGATAATGTAATTTTGACAATACACACTCTACTGGCATCCAGTAAAGTACTGGATACAGAAAAATACAGATTTTGGCGCACTACACTAGCGCAGAGATAATGTAATTTTGACAATACACACTCTATTGACTTCCCGTAATGTACTGGATACAGAAAAATACAGATTTTCGGCAATACAGTAGCCCAGAGATAATGTAATTTTGACAATACACCCTCTATTGACTTGCTATAATGTAATAGATACAGAAAAATATTCTTTTTCGGCAGTACACAAGGAAAGAGAAAATGTAATTTTGACAATACACAATCTATTGGCTTCTAGTAAGGTACTGGAGACAGGAAAATACAGATTTTGGGCACTACACTAGAACAGAGATAATGTAATTTTGACAATACACACTCTATTAACTTGTTGTATTGTACTGGATCCAGAAAAAACAACAACATATTTTCGGCACTACACTAGACCAGAGATTATGTAATTCTGACAATACACACTCTATTGGCTTCCAGTAAGGTATTGGAAACTGAAAATTACAGATTTTGTGCACTACAATAGGCCCGAGATAATGCAATTTTGACAATACACACTCTATTAGCATCCAGTAAAGTACTGGATACAGAAAAATACAGATTTTGGCGCACTACAATAGCGCAGAGATAATGTAATTTTGACAATACACGCTCTATTGACTTCCTGTAATGTACTGGATACAGCAAAATACAGATTTTCGGCAATACAGTAGCCCAGAGATAATGTAATTTTGACAATACACCCTCTATTGACTTGCTATAATGTAATAGATACAGAAAAATATTCATTTTCGGCAGTACACTAGGAAAGAGAAAATGTAATTTTGACAATACACAATCTATTGGCTTCCAGTAAGGTACTGGAGACAGAAAAATACAGATTTTGGGCACTACACTAGAACAGAGAAATACAGTGTAGACTATTTAGGACAATACACACTCTGAGTTACACTTTTGGCTTCTGGTAATGATACTGGATACAGAAAAATACAGTTTTTCGGCACTACACTAGCGCAGAGATTATGTAATTTTGACAATACACACTCTATTGGCTTCCAGTAAGGTACTGGATACAGAAAAATATAGATTTTCGGCACTAAACTGTCCCAGAGAAAATGTAATTTTTACAATACACACTGTATGGGCTTCCAGTAAGGTACTGGAAACAGAAACATACAGATTTTCGGCAGAACCCTTGGCCTAGAGATAAAGTAATTTTGACAATACACACTCTATTAACTTGTTTTATTGTAGTGTATCCAGAAAAAATATACATTTTCGGCACTCCACTAGACCAGAGATAAAGTGATGTTGAAAATACACTCTCTATTGACTTGCTCTAATTTACTGGATACAGCAAAATCCTGTTTTTCGGCAATACTGTAGCCCAGAGATAATGTAATTTTGACAATACACCCTCTATTGACTTGCTATAATGTAATAGATACAGAAAAATATTCTTTTTCGGCAGTACCCTAGGAACAGAGATAATGTAATTTTGACAATACACAATCTATTGGCTTCCAGTAAGGTAATGGAGACAGAAAAATACTGATTTTGGGCACTACACTAGAACAGAGATAAATACAGTTTATTGGCACTGTATTAGTAAAGAGATATTCTAATTTTGAGAATACACAATCTTTTGGCTTCTGGTAAGATACTGGATACAGAAAAATCCTTTTATTCGGCACTACACTATCGCAGAGATTATGTAATTTTTACAATACATACTGTATTGGCTTCCAGTAAGGTACTGGATACAGAAAAATACAGATTTTCGGTACTAAACTAGCCCAGAGATAATGTAATTTTTACAATACACACTGTATTGGCTTCCAGTAAGTACTGGAAACAGAAAAATACAGATTTTTAGCGGAACACTAGGCCCAGAGATAATGTAATTTTGACAATACACACTCTATTAACTTGTTGTATTGTACTGGATCCAGACAAAAAAAAACATATTTCCGGCACTACACTAGACCAGAGATTATGTAATTTTGACAATACACACTCTATTGGCTTCCAGTAAAGTACTGGAAACTGAAAATTACAGATTTTGTGCACTACAATAGGCCAGAGATAATGTAATTTTGACAATACACGCTCTATTAACTTGTTTTATTGTAGTGGATCCAGAAAAAATATACATTTTCGGCACTCCACTAGACCAGAGATAAAGTGATGTTGAAAATACACTCTCTATTGACTTGCTCTAATTTACTGGATACAGCAAAATCCTGTTTTTCGGCAATACAGTAGCCCAGAGATAATGTAATTTTGACAATACACCCTCTATTGACTTGCTATAATGTAATAAATACAGAAAAATATTATTTTTCGGCAGTACACTAGGAAAGAGAAAATGTAATTTTGACAATACACAATCTATTGGCTTCCAGTAAGGTAATGGAGACAGAAAAATACAGATTTTGGGCACTACACTAGAACAGAGATAAATACAGTTTATTGGCACTATATTAGGAAAGAGATAATCTAATTTTGAGAATACACACTCTTTTGGCTTCTGGTAAGATACTGGATACAGAAAAATCCTTTTATTCGGCACTACACTATCGCAGAGATTATGTAATTTTTACAATACATACTGTATTGGCTTCCAGTAAGGTACTGGATACAGAAAAATACAGATTTTCGGCACTAAACTAGCCCAGAGATAATGTAATTTTTACAATACACACTGTATTGGCTTCCAGTAAGGTACTGGAAACAGAAAAATACAGATTTTCAGCGGAACACTAGGCCCAGAGATAATGTAATTTTGACAATACACACTCTATTAACTTGTTGTATTGTACTGGATCCAGACAAAAAAACATATTTTCGGCACTACACTAGACCAGAGATAATGTAATTTTGACAATACACACTCTATTGGCATCCAGTAAAGTACTGGATACAGAAAAATACAGATTTTGGTGCACTACACTAGCGCAGAGATAATGTAATTTTGACAATACAAACTCTATTGGCTTCCATTAGGGTACTGGAGACCGAAAAATACAGATTTTGGGCACTACACTAGGCCAGACATAATGTAATTTTGACAATACACACTCTATTGGCTTCCAGTAAAGTACTGGATACAGAAAAATACAGATTTTGGGCACTACAGTAGCTCAGAGATAATGTAATTTTTACAATACACACTCTATCGACTTGCTGTAATGTACCGGAGACAGAAAAATACAGATTTTTGGCAATACACTAGACCAGAGATAATGTAATTTTGACAATACACACTCTATTGACTTGCTGCAATGTACTGGATACTGAAAGATACAGATTTTGGGCACTACACTAGCCCAGAGATAATGTAATTTTTACAATACACACTGTATTGGCTTCCAGTAAGGTACTGGAAACAGAAAAATACAGATTTTCAGCGGAACACTAGGCCCAGAGATAATGTAATTTTGACAATACACACTCTATTAACTTCTTGTATTGTACTGGATCCAGACAAAAAAAAAAACATATTTTCGGCACTACACTAGACCAGAGATTATGTAATTTTGACAATACACACTCTATTGGCTTCCAGTAAAGTACTGGAAACTGAAAATTACAGATTTTGTGCACTACAATAGGCCAGAGATAATGTAATTTTGACAATACACACTCTATTGGCATCCAGTAAAGTACTGGATACAGAAAAATACAGATTTTGGCGCACTACACTAGCACAGAGATAATGTAATTTTGACAATACACACTCTATTGACTTCCCGTAATGTACTGGATACAGAAAAATACAGATTTTCGGCACTACACTAGCCCAGAGATAATGTAATTTTGACAATACACCCTCTATTGACTTGCTATAATGTAATAGATACAGAAAAATATTCTTTTTCGGCAGTACACTAGGAAAGAGAAAATGTAATTTTGACAATACACAATCTATTGGCTTCCAGTAAGGTACTGGAGACAGAAAAATACAGATTTTGGGCACTACACTAGAACAGAGATAATGTAATTTTGACAATACACACTCTATTAACTTGTTGTATTGTACTGGATCCAGACAAAAAAAAACATATTTTCGGCACTACACTAGACCATGGCTTATGTAATTCTGACAATACACACTCTATTGGCTTCCAGTAAAGTACTGGAAACTGAAAATTACAGATTTTGTGCAGTACAATAGGCCAGAGATAATGTAATTTTGACAATACAAACTCTATTGGCTTTCAGTAAAGTACTGGATACAGAAAAATACAGATTTTGGGCACTACAATAGCGCAGAGATAATGTAATTTTGACAATACATGCTCTATTGACTTCCTGTAATGTACTGGATACAGAAAAATACAGATATTCAGCACTACACTAGCCCAGAGGTAATGTAATTTTTACAATACACACTGTATGGGCTTCCAGTAAGGTACTGGAAACAGAAACATACAGATTTTCGGCAGAACACTTGGCCTAGAGATAAAGTAATTTTGACAATACACACTCTATTAACTTGTTTTATTGTAGTGGATCCAGAAAAAATATACATTTTCGGCACTCCACTAGACCAGAGATAAATTGATGTTGAAAATACACTCTCTATTGACTTGCTCTAATTTACTGGATACAGCAAAATCCTGTTTTTCGGCAATACAGTAGCCCAGAGATAATGTAATTTTGACAATACACCCTCTATTGACTTGCTATAATGTAATAGATACAGAAAAATATTCTTTTTCGGCAGTACACTAGGAAAGAGAAAATGTAATTTTGACAATACACAATCTATTGGCTTCCAGTAAGGTACTGTAGACAGAAAAATACAGATTTTGGGCACTACACTAGAACAGAGATAAATACAGTATTATTGGCACTATATTAGGAAAGAGATAATCTAATTTTGACAATACACATTCCTTTGGCTTCCAATAAGGTACTGGATACAGAAAAAATCATTTTATTCTGCACTAAACTAGCCCAGAGATAATTAAATTTTTACAGTACACACAGTATTGGCTTCCAGTAAGGTACTGGATACAGAAAAATACAGATTTTCGGCAGTACACTAGGACAGTAATGATGGAATTTTGACAATACACACTCTATTGACTTGCTGTAATGTACTGGATACAGAATATTACAGATTTTCTGCACTACACTAGGCCAGAGATAATGTAATTTTGACAATACACACTCTATTGGCCTCCAGTTAGGTACTGGAGACAGAAAAATAACGATTATGCACATTTCACTAGAACAGAGATCATGTAATTTTGACAATATACACTCTATTGGCTTCCAGTAAAGTACTGGAAACAGAAAAATACAGATTTTGGGCACTACACTAGGCCAGAGATAATGTAATTTTGACAATACAAACTCTATTGGCTTCCAGTAAAGTACTGGATACAGAAAAATACAGATTTTGGGCACTACAATAGCGCAGAGATAATGTAATTTTGACAATACATGCTCTATTGACTTCCTGTAATGTACTGGATACAGAAAAATACAGATATTCAGCACTACACTAGCCCAGAGGTAATGTAATTTTTACAATACACACTGTATTGGCTTCCAGTAAGGTACTGGAAACAGAAACATACAGATTTTCGGCAGAACACTTGGCCTAGAGATAAAGTAATTTTGACAATACACACTCTATTAACTTGTTTTATTGTAGTGGATCCAGAAAAAATATACATTTTCGGCACTCCACTAGACCAGAGATAAAGTGATGTTGAAAATACACTCTCTATTGACTTGCTGTAATTTACTGGATTCAGCAAAATCCTGTTTTTCGGCAATACAGTAGCCCAGAGATAATGTAATTTTGACAATACACACTCTATTGACTGGTTATAATATACTGGATACAGAAAAATACAGATTTTCGGCACTACACTCGGTCAGAAATAATGTAATTTTGACAATACACACTCTATTGGCTTCCAGTAATGTACTGGAGACAGAAAAATACAGATTTTGGGCACTACACTAGGCCAGAGATAATGTAATTTTTACAAAACACACTCTATTGGCTTGGTGTAATGTACTGGATACAGAAAAAAACTGATTTTTGGCACCACGCTGGGCCAGAGATAAAGTAATACACACTCTATTGACTTGCTAGAATAAACTGCATGTAGAAAATTACAGATTTTCGGGACTACACTAGTACAGAGATAATGTAATTTTTACAATACACACTGTATTGGCTTCCAGTAAGGTACTTGAAACAGAAAAATACAGATTTTCAGCGGAACACTAGGCCCAGAGATAATGTAATTTTGACAATAAACACTCTATTAATTTGTTGTATCGAACTGGATCCAGACAAAAAATACCATATTTTCGGCACTACACTAGACCAGAGATTATGTAATTTTGACAACACACACTCTATTGGCTTCCAGTAAAGTACTGGATACAGAAAAGTACAGATTTTAGGCACTACACTAGCGCAGAGATAATGTAATTTTGATAATACACACTCTATTGACTTTGCTGTAATGTACTGGATACTGAAAAGTAAAGATTTTCGGCACTACACTAGGACAGAGATAATGTAATTTTGACAATACACACTCTATTGGACTACAGTGAGGTACTGGAGACAGAAAAATACAGATTTTGTGCACTACACTAGAACAGAGATAATGTAATTTTGACAATACACACTCATTTAACTTGCAGTGTTGTACTGGATACAGAAAAAAAACAGATTTTCGGTAATACACTAGACCATAGATAATGTAATTTTGACAATAAACAATCTTTTGACTGGTCATAATGTACTGGAGACAGAAAAATACTGATGTTCTGCACTAAACTTGCTTCGAGATAATGTAATCTTGACAAAACACACTCATTTAACTTGCTGTATTCGACTGGATACAGAAAAAAAAAAAGATATTCTGCAATACACCAGACCAGAGATCATGTCATTTTGACAATACACACTCTATTGACTGGTTATAATGTACTTTATACAGAAAAATACAGATTTTCGGCACTACACTCGGTCAGAAATAATGTAATTTTGACAATACACACTCTATTGGCTTCCAGTAAGGTAACTGAGACAGAAAAATACAGATTTTGGGCACTACATTAGGCCAGAGATAATGTAATTTTGACAATACACACTCTTTTGGCTTCCAGTAAGGTACTGGAGACAGAAAAATACAGATTTTGGGCACTACACTAGGCCAGAGATAATGTAATTTTTACAAAACACAATCTATTGGCTTGGTGTAATGTACTGGATACTGAAAAAAACAGATTTTTGGCACCACGCTGGGCCAGAGATAAAGTAATACACACTCTATTGACTTGCTAGAATAAAATGCATGTAGAAAATTACAGATTTTCGGAACTACACCAGTACAGAGATAATGTAATTTTTACAATACACACTGTATTGGCTTCCAGTAAGGTACTGGAAACAGAAAAATACAGATTTTCAGCGGAACACTAGGCCCAGAGATAATGTAATTTTGACAATACACACTCTATTAACTTGTTGTATTGTACTGGATCCAGACAAAAAACCCATATTTTCGGCACTACACTAGACCAGAGATTATGTAATTTTGACAATACACACTCTATTGGCTTCCAGTAAAGTACTGGACACTGAAAATGACAGATTTTGTGCACTTCAATAGGCCAGAGATAATGTAATTTTTACAATACACACTGTATTGGCTTCCAGTAAGGTACGGGAAACAGAAACATAGATTTTCGGCAGAACACTTGGCCTAGAGATAAAGTAATTTTGACAATACACACTCTATCAACTTGTTTTATTGTACTGGATCAAGAAAAAATATACATTTTCGGCACTCCACTAGACCACAGATAAAGTGATTTTGAAAATACACACTCTATTGACTTGCTGTAATTTACTGGATACCGAAAAATCCTGTTTTTCGGCAATACACTAGGCGAGAGAATATGTAATTTTGACAATACACACTCTATTGACTTGCTGTAATGTACTGGATACTGAAAAATACAGATTTTTGGCACTACACTAGGACAGAGATAATGTAATTTTAACAATACACACTCTATTGGACTACAGTCAGGTACTGGAGACAGAAAAATACATATTTTGCGCACTACACTAGAAAACTTGCCTCGAGATAATGTAATCTTGACAATACACACTCATTTAACTTGCTGTATTCTACTTGATACAGAAAAAAACAGATTTTCGGCAATACACCAGACCAGAGATCATGTAATTTTGACAATACACACTCTATTGACTGGTTATAATGTACTGGATACAGAAAAATACAGATTTTCTGCACTACACTCGGTCAGAAATAATGTAATTTTGACAATACACACTCTATTGGCTTCCAGTAAGGGACTTGTGACAGAAAAATACAGATTTTGGGCACTACATTAGGCCAGAGATAAGGTAATTTTGACAATACACACTCTTTTGGCTTCCAGTAAGGTACTGGAGACAGAAAAATACAGATTTTGGGCACTACACTAGGCCAGAGATAATGTAATTTTGACAATACACACTCTATTGGACTACAGTCAGGTACTGGAGACAGAAAAATACATATTTTGCTCACTACACTAGAAAACTTGCCTCGAGATAATGTAATCTTGACAAAACACACTCATTTAACTTGCTGTATTCTACTTGATACAGAAAAAAAAAAAGATTTTCTGCAATACACCAGACCAAAGATCATGTAATTTTGACAATACACACTCTATTGACTGGTTATAATGTACTGGATACAGAAAAATACAGATTTTCTGCACTACACTCGGTCAGAAATAATGTAATTTTGACAATACACACTCTATTGGCTTCCAGTAAGGGACTTGTGACAGAAAAATACAGATTTTGGGCACTACATTAGGCCAGAGATAATGTAATTTTTACAAAACACACTCTTTTGGCTTCCAGTAAGGTACTGGAGACAGAAAAATACAGATTTTGGGCACTACACTAGGCCAGAGATAATGTAATTTTGACAATACACACTCTATTGATTTGCTATAATGTACTGGATTCTGAAAAACACAGATTTTGGGCACCACACTCGCCCAGAGATAATGTAATTTTTACAAAACACACTCTATTAACTTGTTGTATTGTACTGGATCCAGACAAAAAACACCATATTTTCGGCACTACACTAGACCAGAGATTATGTAATTTTGACAATACACACTCTATTGGCTTCCAGTACAGTACTGGATACAGAAATGTACAGATTTTGGGCACTACACTAGCGCAGAGATAATGTAATTTTGACAATACATACTCTATTGGACTACAGTCAGGTACTGGAGACAGAAAAATACAGATTTTGCGCAATACACTAGAACAGAGATAAAATAATTTGGACAATACACACTCATTTAACTTGCGGTATTGTACTGGATACAGAAAAAAAAAAGATTTTCGGTAATACACTAGACCAGAGATAATGTAATTTTGACAATAACCAATCTTTTGACTGGTCATAATTTACTGAATACAGAAAAATACAGATTTTCGGCACTACACTAGGTCAGAAATAATGTAATTTTGACAATACACACTCTATTGTCTTCCAGTAAGGTACCTGAGACAGAAAAATACAGATTTTGGGCACTACACTAGGCCAGAGATAATGTAATTTTGACAATACACACTCTATTGATTTGCTATAATGTACTGGATTCTGAAAAACACAGATTTTGGGCACGACACTCGCCCAGAGATAATGTAATTTTTACAAAACACACTCTATTGGCTTGGTGTAATGTACTGGATACAGAAAAAAACAGATTTTTGGCACCACGCTGGGCCAGAGATAAAGTAATACACACTCTATTGACTTGCTAGAATAAACTGCATGTAGAAAATTACAGATTTTCGGGACTACACTAATACAGAGATAATGTAATTTTTACAATACACACTGTATTGGCTTCCAGTAAGGTACTGGAAACAGGAAAATACAGATTTTCAGCGGAACACTAGGCCCAGAGATAATGTAATTTTGACAATACACACTCTATTAACTTGTTGTATTGTACTGGATCCAGACAAAAAACCCCATATTTTCGGCACTACACTAGACCAGAGATTATGTAATTTTGACAATACACGCTCTATTGGCTTCCAGTAAAGTACTGGACACTGAAAATGACAGATTTTGTGCACTTCAATAGGCCAGAGATAATGTAATTTTTACAATACACACTGTATTGGCTTCCAGTAAGTTACGGGAAACAGAAACATAGATTTTCGGCAGAACACTTGGCCTAGAGATAAAGTAATTTTGACAATACACACTCTATCAACTTGTGTTATTGTACTGGATCCAGAAAAAATATACATTTTTGGCACTCCACTAGACCACAGATAAAGTGATTTTGAAAATACACTCTATTGACTTGCTGTAATTTACTGGATACCGAAAAATCCTGTTTTTCGGCAATACACTAGGCGAGAGAATATGTAATTTTGACAATACACACTCTATTGACTTGCTGTAATGTACTGGATACTGAAAAATACAGATTTTCGGCACTACACTAGGACAGAGATAATGTAATTTTGACAATACACACTCTATTGGACTACAGTCAGGTACTGGAGACAGAAAAATACATATTTTGCGCAATACACTAGAACAGAGATAATGTAATTTTGACAATACACACTCATTTAACTTGCGGTATTGTACTGGATACAGAAAAAAAACAGATTTTCGGTAATACACTAGACCAGAGATAATGTAATTTTGACAATAAACAATCTTTTGACTGGTCATAATGTACTGGAGACAGAAAAATACTGATGTCCTGCACTAAACTTGCCTCGAGATAATGTAATCTTGACAAAACACACTCATTTAACTTGCTGTATTCTACTGGATACAGAAAAAAAAAATGATATTCTGCAATACACCAGACCAGAGATCATGTAATTTTGACAATACACACTCTATTGACTGGACATAATGTACTGGATACAGAAAAAAACAGATTTTCTGCACTACACTCGGTCAGAAATAATGTAATTTTGACAATACACACTCTATTGGCTTCCAGTAAGGTACTTGAGACAGAAAAATACAGATTTTGGGCACTACATTAGGCCAGAGATAAGGTAATTTTGACAATACACACTCTTTTGGCTCCCAGTAAGGTACTGGAGACAGAAAAATACAGATTTTGGGCACTACACTAGGCCAGAGATAATGTAATTTTGACAATACACACTCTATTGATTTGCTATAATGTACTGGATTCTGAAAAACACAGATTTTGGGCACCACACTTGCCCAGAGATAATGTAATTTTTACAAAACACACTCTATTAACTTGTTGTATTGTACTGGATCCAGACAAAAAACACCATATTTTCGGCACTACACTAGACCAGAGATTATGTATTTTTGACAATACACACTCTATTGGCTTCCAGTACAGTACTGGATACAGAAATGTACAGATTTTGGGCACTACACTAGCGCAGAGATAATGTAATTTTGACAATACATACTCTATTGGACTACATTCAGGTACTGGAGACAGAAAAATACAGATTTTGCGCACTACACTAGAACAGAGATAATATAATTTTGACAATACACACTCATTTAACTTGCGGTATTGTACTGGATACAGAAAAAAAAAACAGATTTTCGGTAATACACTAGACCAGAGATAATGTAATTTTGACAATAAACAATCTTTTGACTGGTCATAATGTACTGAATATGAAAAAATACAGATTTTCGGCACTACACTCGGTCAGAAATAATGTAATTTTGACAATACACACTCTATTAACTTGTTGTATTGTACTGGATCCAGACAAAAAACCCCATATTTTCGGCACTACACTAGACCAGAGATTATGTAATTTTGACAATACACGCTCTATTGGCTTCCAGTAAAGTACTGGACACTGAAAATGACAGATTTTGTGCACTTCAATAGGCCAGAGATAATGTAATTTTTACAATACACACTGTATTGGCTTCCAGTAAGGTACGGGAAACAGAAACATAGATTTTCGGCAGAACACTTGGCCTAGAGATAAAGTAATTTTGACAATACACACTCTATCAACTTGTTTTATTGTACTGGATCCAGAAAAAATATACATTTTCGGCACTCCACTAGACCACAGATAAAGTGATTTTGAAAATACACACTCTATTGACTTCCTGTAATTTACTGGATACCGAAATATCCTGTTTTTCGGCAATACACTAGGCGAGAGAATATGTAATTTTGACAATACACACTCTATTGACTTGCTGTAATTTACTGGATACCGAAAAATCCTGTTTTTCGGCAATACACTAGGCGAGAGAATATGTAATTTTGACAATACACACTCTATTGGCTTCCACTACAGTACTGGATACAGAAATGTACAGATTTTGGGCACTACACTAGCGCAGAGATAATGTAATTTTGACAATACATACTCTATTGGACTACATTCAGGTACTGGAGACAGAAAAATACAGATTTTGCGCACTACACTAGAACAGAGATAATATAATTTTGACAATACACACTCATTTAACTTGCTGTATTCTACTTGATACAGAAAAAAAAAAAAGATTTTCGGTAATACACTAGACCAGAGATAATGTAATTTTGACAATGAACAATCTTTTGACTGGTCATAATGTACTGAATACAGAAAAATACAGATTTTCGGCACCACACTCGGTCAGAAATAATGTAATTTTGACAATACACACTCTATTGGCTTCCAGTAAGGTACCTGAGACAGAAAAATACAGATTTTGGGCACTACACTAGGCCAGAGATAATGTAATTTTGACAATACACACTCTATTGATTTGCTATAATGTACTGGATTCTGAAAAACACAGATTTTGGGCACGACACTCGCCCAGAGATAATGTAATTTTTACAAAACACACTCTATTGGCTTGGTGTAATGTACTGGATAAAGAAAAAAACTGATTTTAGGCACCACGCTGGGCCAGAGATAAAGTAATACACACTCTATTGACTTTCTGGAATAAACTGCATGTAGAAAATTACAGATTTTCGGGACTACACTAGTACAGAGATAATGTAATTTTTACAATACACACTGTATTGGCTTCCAGTAAGGTACTGGAAACAGAAAAATACAGATTTTCAGCGGAACACTAGGCCCAGAGATAATGTAATTTTGACAATACACACTCTATTAACTTGTTGTATTGTACTGGATCCAGGCAAAAAACACCATATTTTCGGCACTACACTAGACCAGAGATTATGTAATTTTGACAATACACACTCTGTTGGCTTCCAGTAAAGTACTGGACACTGAAAATGACAGATTTTGTGCACTACAATAGGCCAGAGATAATGTAATTTTGACAATACACACTCTATTGGCTTCCAGTAAAGTTCTGGATACAGAAAAGTACAGATTTTGGGCACTACACTAGCGCAGAGATAATGTAATTTTTACAATACACACTGTATTGGCTTCCAGTAAGGTACTGGAAACAGAAACATACAGATTTTCGGCAGAACACTTGGCCTAGAGATAAAGTAATTTTGACAATACACACTCTATCAACTTGTTTTATTGTACTGAATCCAGAAAAAATATACATTTTCGGCGCTCCACTAGACCAGAGATAAAGTGATTTTGAAAATACACACTCTATTGACTTGCTGTAATTTAGTGGATAACGAAAAATCCTGTTTTTCGGCAATACACTAGGCCAGAGAATATGTAATTTTGACAATACACACTCTATTGACTTGCTGTAATGTACTGGATACTGAAAAATACAGATTTTCGGCACTACACTAGAACCAAGATAATATCATTTTGACAATACACACTTTATTGGACTACAGTCAGGTAATGGAGACAGAAAAATACAGATTTTCAGCGGAACACTAGTCCCAGAGATAATGTAATTTTGACAATACACACTCTATTAACTTGTTGTATTGTACTGGATCCAGACAAAAAAACCCATATTTTCGGCACTACACTAGACCAGAGATTATGTAATTTTGACAATACACACTCTATTGGCTTCCAGTAAAGTACTGGACACTGAAAATGACAGATTTTGTGCACTTCAATAGGCCAGAGATAATGTAATTTTTACAATACACACTGTATTGGCTTCCAGTAAGGTACGGGAAACAGAAACATAGATTTTCGGCAGAACACTTGGCCTAGAGATAAAGTAATTTTGACAATACACACTCTATCAACTTGTTTAATTGTACTGGATCCAGAAAAAATATACATTTTCGGCACTCCACTAGACCACAGATAAAGTGATTTTGAAAATACACACTCTATTGACTTGCTGTAATTTACTGGATACCGAAATATCCTGTTTTTCGGCAATACACTAGGCGAGAGAATATGTAATTTTGACAATACACACTCTATTGACTTGCTATAATGTACTGGATACTGAAAAATACAGATTTTCGGCACTACACTAGGACAGAGATAATGTAATTTTGACAATACACACTCTATTGGACTACAGTCAGGTACTGGAGACAGAAAAATACATATTTTGCGCACTACACTAGAAAACTTGCCTCGAGATAATGTAATCTTGACAAAACACACTCATTTAACTTGCTGTATTCTACTTGATACAGAAAAAAAAAAAGATTTTCTGCAATCCACCAGACCAGAGATCATGTAATTTTGACAATACACACTCTATTGACTGGTTATAATGTACTGGATACAGAAAAATACAGATTTTCTGCACTACACTCGGTCAGAAATAATGTAATTTTGACAATACACACTCTATTGGCTTCCATTAAGGTACTTGAGACAGAAAAATACAGATTTTGGGCACTACATTAGGCCAGAGATAAGGTAATTTTGACAATACACACTCTTTTGGCTTCCAGTAAGGTACTGGAGACAGAAAAATACAGATTTTGGGCACTACACTAGGCCAGAGATAATGTAATTTTGACAATACACACTCTATTGATTTGCTATAATGTACTGGATTCTGAAAAACACAGATTTTGGGCACCACACTCGCCCAGAGATAATGTAATTTTTACAAAACACACTCTATTAATTTGTTGTATTGTACTGGATCCAGACAAAAAACACCATATTTTCGGCACTACTCTAGACCAGTGATTATGTAATTTTGACAATACACACTCTATTGGCTTCCAGTACAGTACTGGATACAGAAATGTACAGATTTTGGGCACTACACTAGCGCAGAGATAATGTAATTTTGACAATACATACTCTATTGGACCACAGTCAGGTACTGGAGACAGAAAAATACAGATTTTGCGCACTACACTAGAACAGAGATAATATAATTTTGACAATACACACTCATTTCACTTGCGGTATTGTACTGGATACAGAAAAAAAAAACTGATTTTCGGTAATACACTAGACCAGAGATAATGTAATTTTGACAATAAACAATCTTTTGACTGGTCATAATGTACTGAATACAGAAAAATACAGATTTTCGGCACTACACTCGGTCAGAAATAATGTAATTTTGACAATACACACTCTATTGGCTTCCAGTAAGGTACCTGAGACAGAAAAATACAGATTTTGGGCACTACACTAGGCCAGAGATAATGTAATTTTGACAATACACACTCTATTGATTTGCTATAATGTACTGGATTCTGAAAAACACAGATTTTGGGCACGACACTCGCCCAGAGATAATGTAATTTTTACAAAACACACTCTATTGGCTTGGTGTAATGTACTGGATACAGAAAAAAACAGATTTTTGGCACCACGCTGGGCCAGAGATAAAGTAATACACACTCTATTGACTTGCTAGAATAAACTGCATGTAGAAAATTACAGATTTTCGGGACTACACTAATACAGAGATAATGTAATTTTTACAATACACACTGTATTGGCTTCCAGTAAGGTACTGGAAACAGGAAAATACAGATTTTCAGCGGAACACTAGGCCCAGAGATAATGTAATTTTGACAATACACACTCTATTAACTTGTTGTATTGTACTGGATCCAGACAAAAAACCCCATATTTTCGGCACTACACTAGACCAGAGATTATGTAATTTTGACAATACACGCTCTATTGGCTTCCAGTAAAGTACTGGACACTGAAAATGACAGATTTTGTGCACTTCAATAGGCCAGAGATAATGTAATTTTACAATACACACTGTATTGGCTTCCAGTAAGTTACGGGAAACAGAAACATAGATTTTCGGCAGAACACTTGGCCTAGAGATAAAGTAATTTTGACAATACACACTCTATCAACTTGTTTTATTGTACTGGATCCAGAAAAATATACATTTTCGGCACTCCACTAGACCACAGATAAAGTGATTTTGAAAATACACTCTATTGACTTGCTGTAATTTACTGGATACCGAAAAATCCTGTTTTTCGGCAATACACTAGGCGAGAGAATATGTAATTTTGACAATACACACTCTATTGACTTGCTGTAATGTACTGGATACTGAAAAATACAGATTTTCGGCACTACACTAGGACAGAGATAATGTAATTTTGACAATACACACTCTATTGGACTACAGTCAGGTACTGGAGACAGAAAAATACATATTTTGCGCAATACACTAGAACAGAGATAATGTAATTTTGACAATACACACTCATTTAACTTGCGGTATTGTACTGGATACAGAAAAAAAACAGATTTTCGGTAATACACTAGACCAGAGATAATGTAATTTTGACAATAAACAATCTTTTGACTGGTCATAATGTACTGGAGACAGAAAAATACTGATGTCCTGCACTAAACTTGCCTCGAGATAATGTAATCTTGACAAAACACACTCATTTAACTTGCTGTATTCTACTGGATACAGAAAAAAAAAATGATATTCTGCAATACACCAGACCAGAGATCATGTAATTTTGACAATACACACTCTATTGACTGGATATAATGTACTGGATTCTGAAAAACACAGATTTTGGGCACCACACTCGCCCAGAGATAATGTAATTTTTACAAAACACACTCTATTAACTTGTTGTATTGTACTGGATCCAGACAAAAAACACCATATTTTCGGCACTACACTAGACCAGAGATTATGTAATTTTGACAATACACACTCTATTGGCTTCCAGTACAGTACTGGATACAGAAATGTACAGATTTTGGGCACTACACTAGCGCAGAGATAATGTAATTTTGACAATACATACTCTATTGGACTACAGTCAGGTACTGGAGACAGAAAAATACAGATTTTGCGCACTACACTAGAACAGAGATAATATAATTTTGACAATACACACTCATTTAACTTGCGGTATTGTACTGGATACAGAAAAAAACAGATTTTCGGTAATACACTAGACCAGAGATAATGTAATTTTGACAATAACCAATCTTTTGACTGGTCATAATGTACTGAATACAGAAAAATACAGATTTTCGGCACTACACTCGGTCAGAAATAATGTAATTTTGACAATACACACTCTATTGGCTTCCAGTAAGGTACCTGAGACAGAATAATACAGATTTTGGGCACTACACTAGGCCAGAGATAATGTAATTTTGACAATACACACTCTATTGATTTGCTATAATGTACTGGATTCTGAAAAACACAGATTTTGGGCACGACACTCGCCCAGAGATAATGTAATTTTTACAAAACACACTCTATTGGCTTGGTGTAATGTACTGGATACAGAAAAAACAGATTTTTGGCACCACGCTGGGCCAGAGATAAAGTAATACACACTCTATTGACTTGCTAGAATAAACTGCATGTAGAAAATTACAGATTTTCGGGACTACACTAATACAGAGATAATGTAATTTTTACAATACACACTGTATTGGCTTCCAGTAAGGTACTGGAAACAGGAAAATACAGATTTTCAGCGGAACACTAGGCCCAGAGATAATGTAATTTTGACAATACACACTCTATTAACTTGTTGTATTGTACTGGATCCAGACAAAAAACCCCATATTTTCGGCACTACACTAGACCAGAGATTATGTAATTTTGACAATACACACTCTATTGGCTTCCAGTAAAGTACTGGACACTGAAAATGACAGATTTTGTGCACTTCAATAGGCCAGAGATAATGTAATGTTTACAATTCACACTGTATTGGCTTCCAGTAAGGTACGGGAAACAGAAACATAGATTTTCGGCAGAACACTTGGCCTAGAGATAAAGTAATTTTGACAATACACACTCTATCAACTTGTTTTATTGTACTGGATCCAGAAAAAATATACATTTTCGGCACTCCACTAGACCACAGATAAAGTGATTTTGAAAATACACACTCTATTGACTTGCTGTAATTTACTGGATACCGAAAAATCCTGTTTTTCGGCAATACACTAGGCGAGAGAATATGTAATTTTGACAATACACACTCTATTGACTTGCTGTAATGTACTGGATACTGAAAAATACAGATTTTTGGCACTACACTAGGACAGAGATAATGTAATTTTGACAATACACACTCTATTGGACTACAGTCAGGTACTGGAGACAGAAAAATACATATTTTGCGCAATACACTAGAACAGAGATAATGTAATTTTGACAATACACACTCATTTAACTTGCGGTATTGTACTGGATATGGAAAAAAAACAGATTTTCGGTAATACACTAGACCAGAGATAATGTAATTTTGACAATAGACAATCTTTTGACTGGTCATAATGTACTGGAGACAGAAAAATACTGATGTCCTGCACTAAACTTGCCTCGAGATAATGTAATCTTGACAAAACACACTCATTTAACTTGCTGTATTCTACTGGATACAGAAAAAAAAAAAAGATTTTCGGTAATACACTAGACCAGAGATAATGTAATTTTGACAATACACACTCTATTGACTGGTTATAATGTACTGGATACAGAAAAATACAGATTTTCGGCACTACACTCGGTCAGAAATAATGTAATTTTGACAATACACACTCTATTGGCTTCCAGTAAGGTACTTGAGACAGAAAAATACAGATTTTGGGCACTACATTAGGCCAGAGATAAGGTAATTTTGACAATACACACTCTTTTGGCTTCCAGTAAGGTACTGGAGACAGAAAAATACAGATTTTGGGCACTACACTAGGCCAGAGATAATGTAATTTTGACAATACACACTCTATTGATTTGCTATAATGTACTGGATTCTGAAAAACACAGATTTTGGGCACCACACTCGCCCAGAGATAATGTAATTTTTACAAAACACACTCTATTAACTTGTTGTATTGTACTGGATCCAGACAAAAACACCATATTTTCGGCACTACACTAGACCAGAGATTATGTAATTTTGACAATACACACTCTATTGGCTTCCAGTACAGTACTGGATACAGAAAATGTACAGATTTTGGGCACTACACTAGTACAGAGATAATGTAATTTTGACAATACATACTCTATTGGACTTACAGTCAAGGTACTAGAAACAGAAAAATACAGATTTTCAGCGGACTACACTAGACACCAGAGATAATGTAATTTTGACAATACACACTCATTTCACTTGCGGTATTGTACTGGATACAGAAAAAAAAAACTGATTTTCGGTAATACACTAGACCAGAGATAATGTAATTTTGACAATAACCAATCTTTTGACTGTACATAATGTACTGAATACAGAAAAATACAGATTTTCGGCACTACACTCGGTCAGAAATAATGTAATTTTGACAATACACACTCTATTGACTTTCTGTAATTTACTGGATACCGAAAAATCCTGTTTTTCGGCAATACACTAGGCGAGAGAATATGTAATTTTGACAATACACACTCTATTGACTTGCTGTAATGTACTGGATACTGAAAAATACAGATTTTCGGCACTACACTAGGACAGAGTGTAATTTTGACAATACACACTCTATTGGACTACAGTCAGATACTGGAGACAGAAAAATACATATTTTGCGCACTACACTAGAACAGAGATAATGTAATTTTGACAATACACACTCATTTAACTTGCGGTATTGTACTGGATACAGAAAAAAACTGATTTTCGGTAATACACTAGACCAGAGATAATGTAATTTTGACAATAGACAATCTTTTGACTGGTCATAATGTACTGGAGACAGAAAAATACTGATGTCCTGCACTAAACTTGCCTCGAGATAATGTAATCTTGACAAAACACACTCATTTAACTTGCTGTATTCTACTGGATACAGAAAAAAATGATATTCTGCAATACACAGACCAGAGATCATGTAATTTTGACAATACACACTCTATTGACTGGTTATAATGTACTGAATACAGAAAAATACAGATTTTCGGCACCACACTCGGTCAGAAATAATGTAATTTTGACAATACACACTCTATTGGCTTCCAGTAAGGTACCTGAGACAGAAAAATACAGATTTTGGGCACTACATTAGGCCAGAGATAAGGTAATTTTGACAATACACACTCTTTTCGCTTCCAGTAAGGTACTGGAGACAGAAAAATACAGATTTTGGGCACTACACTAGGCCAGAGATAATGTAATTTTGACAATACACACTCTATTGATTTGCTATAATGTACTGGATTCTGAAAAACACAGATTTTGGGCACCACACTTGCCCAGAGATAATGTAATTTTTACAAAACACACTCTATTAACTTGTTGTATTGTACTGGATCCAGACAAAAAACACCATATTTTCGGCACTACACTAGACCAGAGATTATGTATTTTTGACAATACACCCTCTATTGGCTTCCAGTACAGTACTGGATACAGAAATGTACAGATTTTGGGCACTACACTAGCGCAGAGATAATGTAATTTTGACAATACATACTCTATTGGACTACATTCAGGTACTGGAGACAGAAAAATACAGATTTTGTGCACTACACTAGAACAGAGATAATGTAATTTTGACAATACACACTCATTTAACTTGCGGTATTGTACTGGATACAGAAAAAAACTGATTTTCGGTAATACACTAGACCAGAGATAATGTAATTTTGACAATAAACAATCTTTTGACTGGTCATAATGTACTGGAGACAGAAAAATACTGATGTCCTGCACTAAACTTGCCTCGAGATAATGTAATCTTGACAAAACACACTCATTTAACTTGCTGTATTCTACTGGATACAGAAAAAAAAAGATTTTCTGCAATACACTAGACCAGAGATCATGTAATTTTGACAATACACACTCTATTGACTGGTTATAATGTACTGGATACAGAAAAATACAGATTTTCGGCACTAAACTCGGTCAGAAATAATGTAATTTTAACAATACACACACTATTGGCTTCCAGTAAGGTACCTGAGACAGAAAAATACAGATATTGGGCACTACATTAGGCCAGAGATAATGTAATTTTGACAATACACACTCTATTAGCTTCCAGTAAGGTACTGGAGACAGAAAAATACAGATTTTGGGCACTACACTAGGCCAGAGATAATGTAATTTTGACAATACACACTCTATTGATTTGCTATAATGTACTGGATTCTGAAAAACACAGATTTTGGGCACCACACTAGCCCAGAGATAATGTAATTTTTACAAAACACACTCTATTGGCTTGGTGTAATGTACTGGATACAGAAAAAAAACTGATTTTTAGCACCACACTGGGCCAGAGATAAAGTAATATACACTCTATTGACTTGCTAGATTAAACTGCATGTAGAAAATTACAGATTTTCGGGACTACACTATGACAGAGATAATGTAATTTTAACAATACACACACTATTGGCTTCCAGTAAGGTACTGGATACTGAAAAATATAGATTTTCGTCACTACACTAGCCCAGAGATAATGTAATTTTGACAATACACACTCTATTGACTTGCTATAATGCAATGGATACAGAAAAATATAGTTTTCCGGCACTACACTAGGAAAGAGGAAATGTAGTTTTAACAATTCACACTCCTTTGGCTTCCAATAAGGTACTGGATACAGAGAAATCATTTTATTCGGCACTACACTAGCCCACAGATAATTCAATTTTTACAGTACCCACAGTATAGGCTTCCAGTATGAAACTGGAAACAGAAAAATGCAGATTTTCAGCACTACACTAGACCATAGATAATGTAATTTTGACAATACACACTATATTGGCTTCCGGTAAGGTACTGGAGACAGAAAAATACAGATTTTCGGCACTATACTTGCCCAGAGATAATGTAATTTTGACAAAACACACTCATTTAACTTGCTGTATTCTAGTGGATAAAGAAAAAAAACAGATTTTCTGCAATACACTAGACCAGAGATAATGTGATTTTGACAATACACACTCTATTGACTGGTAATAATGTATTGGATACAGAAAAATACAGATGTTTGGCAATACACTAGACCAGAGATAATGCAATTTTGACAATACACACTCTATTGACTTGCTGTAATGTACTGGATACAGAAATGTACAGATTTTCGGCACTACACTAGCACAGAGATAATGTAATTTTTACAAAACACAATCTATTAGCTTGGTGTAATGTACTGGATACAGAAAAAACAGATTTTTCGCACTACACTGGGCCAGAGATAAAGTAATACACACTCTATTGACTTGCTGTAATAAACTGGATTTAGAAAATTACTAATTTTCAGGACTAAACTAGGACAGAGATAATGTAATTTTAACAATACACACTCTTTTGGCTTCCAGTAAGGTACTGGGTACGGAAAAATACAGATTTTCAGCGGAACACTAGGCCCAGAGATAATGTAATTTTGACAATACACACTCTATTTACTTGCAATAATGTAATGGATACAGAAAAATATTCTTTTTCGGCAGTACACTAGGAAAGAGAAAATGTAATTTTGACAATACACAATCTATTGGCTTCCAGTAAGGTACTGGAGACAGAAAAATACAGATTTTGGGCACTACACTAGAACAGAGATAATGTAATTTTGACAATACACACTCTATTTACTTGCTATAATGTAATGGGTACAGAAAAATATAGTTTTTCGGTACTACACTAGGAAAGAGAATATGTAGCTTTGACAATACACAATCATTTGGCTTCCAATAAGGTGCTGGATACAGAAAAATTCGGCACTACACTAGCCTACACTACACTACACTTTAAAGTACACACAGTATAGGCTTCCAGTATGGTACTGGAAACAGAAAAATACAGATTTCTGGTACTACACTAGCCGAGAGATAATGTCTTTTTGACAATACACACTCTATTAACTTACTTTAATGTAATGGATACAGAAAATTACAGATTTTCTGCACTACACTAGGCCAGAGATAATGTAATTTTGACAATACACACTCTATTGACTTTCTATAATGTACTGGATACAAAAAAATACAGTTTATTTGCACTATATTAAGAAAAAGATAATCTAATTTTGACAATACACACTCTTTTGGCTTCCCGTAAGATACTGGATACAGAAAAATCCTTTTATTCGGCACTACACTAGCGCAGAGATTATGTAATTTTTACAATACATACTGTATTGGCTTCAAGTAAGGTACTGGATACAGAAAAATACAGATTTTCGGCACTAAACTAGCCCAGAGATAATGTAATTTTTACAATACACACTGCATTGGCTTCCAGTAAGGTACTGGAAACAGAAAAATACAGATTTTCAGCGGAACACTAGGCCCAGAGATAATGTAATTTTGACAATACACACTCTATTAACTTGTTGTATTGTACTGGATCCAGACAAAAAAAAACATATTTTCGGCACTACACTAGACCAGAGATTATGTAATTCTGACAATACACACTCTATTGGCTTCCAGTAAAATACTGGAAACTGAAAATTACAGATTTTGTGCACTACAATAGGCCAGAGATAATGTAATTTTGACAATACACACTCTATTGGCTTCCAGTAAAGTACTGGATACAGAAAAATACAGATTTTGGCGCACTACACTAGCGCAGAGATAATGTAATTTTGACAATACACACTCTATTGACTTCCCGTAATGTACTGGATACAGAAAAATACAGATTTTCGGCAATACAGTAGCCCAGAGATAATGTCATTTTGACAATACACCCTCTATTGACTTGCTGTAATGTAATAGATACAGAAAAATATTCTTTTTCGGCAGTACACAAGGAAAGAGAAAATGTAATTTTGACAATACACAATCTATTGGCTTCCAGTAAGGTACTGGAGGCAGAAAAATACAGATTTTGGGCACTACACTAGAACAGAGATAATGTAATTTTGACAATACACACTCATTTAACTTGTGGTATTGTACTGGATACAGAAAAAAAACTGATTTTCGGCAATACACTAGACCAGAGATAATGTGATTTTGACAATACACACTCTATTGACTGGTAATAATGTACTGGATACAGAAAAATACAGATTTTTAGCAATACACTAGACCAGAGATAATACAATTTTGACAATACACACTCTTTTGACTTGCTGTAATGTACTGGATACAGAAATATACAGATTTTCGGGAATACACTAGAACAGAGACAATGTAATTTTGACAATATACACTCTTTTTACTTGCTATAATGTAAAGGGTACAGAAAAATATAGTTTTTCGGCACTACACTTTGAAAGAGAATATGTAGCTTTGACAAAACACAATCATTTGGCTTCCAATAAGGTACTGGATACAGAAAAATTCTGTTATTCAGCACTACACTAGCCCAGAGATAATTACATTTTTAAGGTACACACAGTAAAGGCTTCCAGTATGGTACTGGAAACAGAAAAATACAGATTTCTGGTTCTACACTAGCAGAGAGATAATGTCTTTTTAACAATACACACTCTATTAACTTACTTTATTGTAATGGATACAGAAAAATACAGATTTTCTGCACTACACTAGGCCAGAGATAATGTCATTTTGACAATACACACTCTATTGGCTTCCAGTAAGGTACTGGAGATAGAAAAATACAGATTTTGGGCACAACACCAGAACAGAGATAATGTAATTTTGACAATGCACACTCTATTGACTTGCTTTAATGTAATGGATACAGAAAAATATTGTTTTTCAGCACTACACTAGGAAATAGAAAATGTAGTTTTGACAATACACAATCCTTTGGCTTCCAAAAATGTACTGGATACAGAAAAATCCTGTTATTCGGCACTACACTAGCCCAGAGATAATTCAATTTTTACAGTACACACAGTATAGACTACCAGTATGGTACTGGAAACAGAAAAATGCAGATTTTCTGCACTATACTAGACTATAGATAATGTAATTTTGACAATACACACTACATTGGCTTCCAGTAAGGTACTGGATACAGAAAAATACAGATTTTGGGCACTACACTAGGCCAAAGAAAATGAAATCTTTAAAATGCACACTCTATTGACTTACTATAATGTACTTGATACAGAAAAATACAGATTTGTGGTACTACACTAGCCGAGAAATAATGTCTTTTTGACAATACACACTCTATTAACTTACTTTAATGTAATGGATACATAAAATTACAGATTTTCTGCACTACACTAGGCCAGAGATAATTTAATTTTGACGATACACACTCTATTGACTGGTTATAATGTACTGGATACAGAAAAATACATATTTTCGGCACTACACTCGGTCAGAGATAATGTAATTTTGACAATACACACTCTCTTAGCTTCCAGTAAGGTACTGGAGACAGAAAAATACAGATTTTGGGCACTACACTAGAACAGAGATAATGTAATTTTGACAATACACACTCATTTAACTTGTGGTATTGTTCTGGATACAGAAAAAAAACGGATTTTTGGCAATACACTAGACCAGAGATAATTTGATTTTGACAATACACACTCTATTGACTGGTAATAATGTACTGGATACAGAAAAATACAGATGTTTAGCAATACACTAGACCAGAGATAAAACAATTTTGACAATACACACTCTATTGACTTGCTGTAATGTACTGGATACAGAAATATACATATTTTCGGCAATACACTAGAACAGAGATAATGTAATTTTGACAATATACACTCTATTTACTTGCTATAATGTAAAGGGTACAGAAAAATATAGTTTTTCGGCACTACACTTTGAAAGAGAATATGTAGCTTTGACAAAACACAATCATTTGGCTTCCAATAAGGTACTGGATACAGAAAAATTCTGTTATTCAGCACTACACTAGCCCAGAGATAATTACATTTTTAAGGTACACACAGTAAAGGCTTCCAGTATGGTACTGGAAACAGAAAAATACAGATTTCTGGTTCTACACTAGCAGAGAGATAATGTCTTTTTAACAATACACACTCTATTAACTTACTTTATTGTAATGGATACAGAAAAATACAGATTTTCTGCACTACACTAGGCCAGAGATAATGTCATTTTGACAATACACACTCTATTGGCTTCCAGTAAGGTACTGGAGACAGAAAAATACAGATTTTGGGCACCACACCAGAACAGAGATAATGTAATTTTGACAATACACACTCTATTGACTTGCTTTAATGTAATGGATACAGAAAAATATTGTTTTTCGGCACTACACTAGGAAATAGAAAATGTAGTTTTGACAATACACAATCCTTTGGCTTCCAAAAAGGTACTGGATACAGAAAAATCCTGTTATTCGGCACTTCACTAGCCCAGAGATAATTCAATTTTTACAGTACACACAGTATAGACTACCAGTATGGTACTGGAAACAGAAAAATGCAGATTTTCTGCACTATACTAGACTATAGATAATGTAATTTTGACAATACACACTACATTGGCTTCCAGTAAGGTACTGGATACAGAAAAATACAGATTTTGGGCACTACACTAGGCCAAAGAAAATGAAATCTTTAAAATGCACACTCTATTGACTTACTATAATGTACTTGATACAGAAAAATACAGATTTGTGGTACTACACTAGCCGAGAAATAATGTCTTTTTGACAATACACACTCTATTAACTTACTTTAATGTAATGGATACATAAAATTACAGATTTTCTGCACTACACTAGGCCAGAGATAATTTAATTTTGACAATACACACTCTATTGACTTGCTATAATGTACTGGATACAGAAAAATACATATTTTCGGCACTACACTCGGTCAGAGATAATGTATTTTTGACAATACACACTCTCTTAGCTTCCAGTAAGGTACTGGAGACAGAAAAATACAGATTTTGGGCACTAAACTAGGCCAGAGATAATGTAATTTTGACAATACACACTCTATTGACTTGCTATAATGTACTGGATACTGAAAAATACAGATTTTGGGCAATACACTAGCCTAGAGATAATGTAATTTTTACAAAACACACTCTAATGGCTTGGTGTAATGTACTGGATACAGAAAAAAACTGATTTTTGGCACTACACTGGGCCAGGGATAAAGTAATACACACTCTATTGTCTTGCTAGAATAAACTGCATATAGAAAATTACAGATTTTCGGGACTACACTAGGACAGAGATAATGTAATTTTAACAATACACACTCTATTGGCTTCCAGTAAGGTACTGGACACTGAAAAATATAGATTTTCGTCACTACACTAGCCCAGAGATAATGTAATTTTGACAATACACTCTCCTTTGGCTAACAATAAGATACTGGATACAGAAAAATCCTTTTATTGGGCACTACACTAGCCCACAGATAATTCAATTTTTACAGTACACACAGTATAGGCTTTCAGTATGGTACTGGAAACAGAATAATGCAGATTTTCGGCACTACACTAAACCATAGATAATGGAATTTTGACAATACACACAATATTGGCTTCCAGTAAGGTACTGGATACAGAAAAATACAGATTTTGGGCACTACACTAGGCCAGAGAATATGAAATCTTGAAAATGCACACTCTATTGACTTACTATAATGTACTTGATACAGAAAAATACAGATTATTAGTACTACACTAGCCGAGAGATAATATCTTTTTAACAATACACACTCTATTAACTTACTTTAATGTAATAGATACAGAAAATTACAGATTTTCTGCACTACACTAGGCCAGAGATAATGTAATTTTGACAATACACACTGTATTGGCTTCAAGTAAGGTACTGGAGACAGAAAAACATAGATTTTGGGCACTACACTAGAACAGAGATAATGTAATTTTTAAAATACACACTCATTTAACTTGCGGTATTGTACTGGATACAGAAATAAAACTGATTTTCGGCACTACACTGGGCCAGAGATTAAGTAATACACACTCTATTGTCTTGCTAGAATAAACTGCATATAGAAAATTACAGATTTTCTTGACTACACTAGGACAGAGATAATGTAATTTTAACAATACACACTCTATTGGCTTCCAGTAAGGTACTGGACACTGAAAAATATAGATTTTAGTCACTACACTAGCCCAGAGATAATGTAATTTTGACAATACACACTCCTTTGGCTTCTAATAAGGTACTGGATACAGAAAAATCCTTTTAGTGGGCACTACACTAGCCCAGAGATAATGTAATTTTTACAATACACACAGTATTGGCTTCCAGTAAGGTACTGGAGACAGAAAAACACCGATTTTGGGCACTACACTAGAACAGAGATAATGTAATTTTGACAATTCACACTCATTTAACTTGTGGCATTGTACTGGATACAGAAAATAAACTGATTTTCGGCAATACACTAGACCAGAGATAATGTAATTTTAACAATAAACAATCTGTTGACTGGTTATAATGTACTGGAGACAGAAAAATACAGATTTTCGGCACTATTCTTTCCCAGGGATAATTTCATTTTGACAAAACACACTCATTTAACTTGCTGTATTCTACTGGATACAGAAAAAAAAAAAAAATTTCTGCAATACACTAACCAGAGATAATGTGATTTTGACAATACACACTCTATTGACTGGTAATAATGTACTGAATACAGAAAAATACAGATGTTTGGCAATACACTAGACCAGAGATAATGCAATTTTGACAATACACACTCTATTGACTTGCTGTAATGTACTGGATACAGAAATATACAGATTTTCGGCAATACACTAGACCAGAGAGAATGTAATTTTGACAATACACACTCTATTGACTTGCTATAATGTACTGGATACAGAAAAATACAGTTTATTGGCACTATATTTGGAATGAGATAATCTAATTTTGACAATACACACTCTTTTGGCTTCCCGTAAGATACTGGAAACAGAAAAATCCTTTTTTTCCGCACTGCACTAGCGCAGAGATAATGTAATTTTTACAATACATACTATATTGGCTTCCAGTAAGGTACTGGATACAAAAAAATACAGATTTTCGGCACTAAACTAGCCCAGAGATAATGTAATTTTTAAATACATACTGTATTGGCTTCCAGTAAGGTACTGGAAACAGAAAAATACAGATTTTCAGCGGAACAATATGCCCAGAGATAATGTAATTTTGACAATACACACTCTATTAACTTGTTGTATTGTACTGGATTCAGACAAAAAAAACATATTTTCGGCACTACACTAGACCAGAGATTATGTTATATTGACAATACACACTCTATTGGCTTCCAGTAAAGTACTGGACACTGAAAATTACAGATTTTGTGCACTACAATAGGCCAGAGATAATGTAATTTTGACAATACACACTCTATTGGCTTCTGGTAAAGTACTGGATACAGAAAAATACAGATTTTGGGCACTACACTAGCTCTGAGATAATGTAATTTTGACAATACACACTCTATTGACTTGCTGTAAAGTACTGGATACTGAAAAATACTGATTTTCGGCATTACACTTTTGGCTTCAAGTAAGGTACTGGAAACAGAAACATAGAGATTTTCAGCAGAACACTTGGCCTAGAGATAATGTAATTTTGACAATACACACTCTATTAATCTATTGTATTGGATCCAGAAAAAAATACATGTTCGGCAATCCACTACACCAGAGATAAAGTGATTTTGAAAATACACACTCTATTGACTTGCTGTAATTTACTGGATAAAGCAAAATCCTATTTCGGCAATACACTAGGACAGAGAAAATGTAATTTTGACAATACACACTCTATTGACTTGCTGAAATGTACTGGATAATGAACAATACAGATTTTCGGCACTACACTAGGAGAAAGATAATGTAATTTTGACAATACACACTCTATTGGCTTCCAGTAAGGTACTGGAGACAGAAAAATACACATTTTGGGCACTATACTAGAACAGAGATAATGTAATTTTGACAATGCACACTCATTTAACTTGCGGTATTGTACTGGATACAGAAGAAAAACTGATTTTCGGCAATACACTAGACCAGAGATAATGTAATTTTTACAATAAACAATCTTTTGACTGGTTATTATGTACTGGAGACAGAAAAATTACAGATTTTCGGCACTATACTTGCCCGGAGATAATGTAATTTGACAAAACACACTCAATTAACTTGCTGTATTCTACTGGATACAGAAAAAAACTGATTTTCGGCACTAAACTACACCAGAGATAATGTAATTTTTACAATGCACACTGTATTGGCTTCCAGTAAGGTACTGGAAACAGAAGCACACAGATTTTCGGCAGAAAACTAGGCCTATAGAAAATTTAATTTTGACAATACACACTCTATAAACTTGTTGTATTGTACTGGATCCAGAAAAAAAACTTTTTGGACACTCCACTAGACCAGAGATAATGTAATTTTGAAAATACACACTCTATTGAATTGATGTAATTTACTGGATACAGCAAAATCCTGTTTTCAAGCATTACACTAGGCCAGAGATAATGTCATTTTGACAATACACACTCTATTGACTTGCTGTAATGTACTGCATACTCAGAAATACAGATTTTCGGCACTACACTAGGAGAGAGATAATGTAATTTTGACAATACACACTCTATTAACTTGCTATAATGTACTTTATACAGAAAAATACAGATTTTCGGCACTACATTATGCCAGAGATAATGTAATTTTTACAATACACACTCTATTGGCTTCCAGTAAAGTACTAGATACAGAAAAATACAGATTTTGGCACTGCACTAGCCCAGGGATAATGTAATTTAGACAATACACACTCTATTGACTTGCTGTAATGTACTGGATACCTAAATATACAGAATTTCGGCACTACACTAGGACAGAGATAATGTAATTTAGACAAAACACACTCTATTGACTTGCTATAATGTACTGGATACAGAAAAATAAAGATTACACTAGCCCACAGATGGCGTAATTTTTACAATACACACTTTATTGGCTTCCAGTAAGGTTCTGGATACTGAAAAATACACATTTTCAACACTACACTAGGCCAGAGATAATGTAATTTTGACTATACACCCTATAGACTTACAGTAAGGTACTGCATACAGAAAAATACAGATTTTCAGGCGCTACTATAGGTCAGATATAATGTAATTTTTACAATACACACTGTATCGGCTTCCATTAATGTACTGGAAACATAAAATTCATTTTTCGGCACTACATTTGGCCAGAGATAATGCAATATGGACAATACACAATCTATTGACTTGCTATAATGTACTGGATACAGAAACATACAGATTTTCGGCACAACACTAGGCTAGACATAATGTAATTTTGACAATACGCACTCTATTAAATTGCTGTAATGTACTATATACAGAAAAATACAGATTTCTGCACAACACTAGCCCAAAGATAATGTAATTTTTGCAATACACACTGTACTGGCTTCCAGGAAGTTATTGGATACAGAAAAGTACACATTTTTGGCACTACACTAGGCCAGAGATAATGTAATTTTGACAGTACACATTTTATTGACTTTCTTTAATGTACTGGATACAACAAATTAAAGATTTTGGGCACTAAACCAGCCCAGAGATAATATAATGTTTACAATACACACTGTATTGGCTTCCAGTAAGGTACTAGATACAAAAAAAATACAAATTTCCGGCACTACACGAGGCCAGAGAAAATAAAATTTTGACAATACACATTTTATTGACTTGCTGTAATGTACTGGATACAGAAAAATACTGATTCTCGGCACTACACTAGCCCAGAGATAATGTAATTTTTACAATCCACACTGCATTGGCTTCCAGTATGGTACTGGATACAGAAACATACAGATTTCCAACACTACACTAGGCCAGAGATAATGTAATTTTGACAATACAAACTGTATTCGGATGTAGTTCTATAATATTGGACACAAATTTGTCCCAAATAAAATATATTCTCTGCGGGAATACTGTTTATACGGTTGCGGCCTAAACGCACACACAGATGTGCCCAAAAATAGATAACTATGACCAGAGTATTAATCACTTTCTGCAGGAGTAATTAATATAACGGTTGCTGATTGAACACACACACACATTTGGCACAAGTTAGGTTAATTTCCCCAGAAAAAATAATTTCTCTCATGGTGCAGTGTATATCTCAGTACCAGGCACACTGTAGTGAATAAGCCCCTTTTTATAATGTCTGCCCAACACACTGCTTTATGATGGTGCAGTGTATATCTCAGTACCAAGCAACACTGTAGTAAATAAGCCCCATTTTTAATGTCTGACCAACACACTGCTTTTTGATGGTGCAGTGTAGATCTCAGTACCAGGCACACTGTAGTGAATAAGCCCCTTTTTATAATGTCTGCCCAACACACTGCTTTATGATGATGCAGTGTATATCTCAGTACCAAGCACAATGTAGTGAATAAGCCCCTATTTATAATATCTGCCGAACACACTGCTTTATGATGGCGTATCGTAGATCACTAATCTGAAATCTTTATGTCTTTTAGATGTTTGGGTAGTTAAAAAAGCGATTTTAAAGCCCTGCACTATCTGTCCCTTCCTGGTGATGCCTGTCCCTGATAGTGCTGAAGCTAACCTCTTCTTAAAAAAGAAAAAAGGTGCTACATTGCTGTTAAACACACACTGTAGTCCTGAAAAGGACTGTTAGGTCTTTTAATAAGGTTTTTGGAGTAAAATCATTAAGTTTAGAGCAAAACGCTATCATGTCCCTGCCTACTGTCTGCTCATGTCTATGGCCTTATACTGAGGGGATTACTTACCTGGACCTTGATTGGCTGCTTAGAAGGTGCCAAACGTGCAGGGAGGAGACTCGTGCAATGCGACGAATACACGCGATGCTCAGCCGAGTAAAGCCGAGCGCCCGGAAGCGATGCTCGAGCTGAACCAATACTCAGTCGAGCATGCTCGCTCATCACTGAACAGTATGCCTGCACACATCAAACGGCGCAGAAGCTGAATGTGCTCCTGTCCAAATTGCTGTTGCTGCAGTCCCTCCCTTTCCAAGTGGTGGACTCTGCACCTTTCAGAGAACTGATGGCTTGTGCCGAGACGAGGTGGAGAGTCCCAAGCCATCATTTCTTTGCCATCCAAAGTGCACGGCAGCACCAACATGTGGAGTTGTAATTTCGGGCAGGGTCAATACATGTCCTTTATGAGCCACTGGGTGAATGATTCCTGCACAGCCACACCAGCAACTTGGCCAGGTGATGCCTCTTCCGCCTCAACGTTGCCATGCCATTGG